>JAGJTL010000104.1:2424586-2439771 GCA_022063505.1 Calosoma granatense | reverse complement strand
CTGATCAATAAAATCATATATGTAATATATATGTATTGTCCTCCCTCGAATAACGGTGAAATCGCAATATAATTGAAACCAGCATTGCAATACAGAGATACCGTGGTATCAGTTACCGCATAAATACACCCACCCAAGGGCACAAGTTCAAAAAAACAATAATACGTCCATTTTGTAACTTCCTGTACATGTATATCTTATATACGTATATATACACAACATAACCTAAACAAACAAACAGCAAAACATTCCATAGAAACAAGAGATAAGCGTGCTGCTTCTTTCTTATAGATATTGTTATTTTACTTTTGTTATTCTGGAGATAAATTACGTCGCTCCCGATTACTGAATGTCTAAAGTACATTAAAATACAGGAAATCGTGTTGTGTCTACTACCCACAGAGGCCTATAATCAACAAACAGGCTACAGCGTGTTCCTTCACTGCTTGCTTGCTTTCCTCTCTGCTCCTCTGTCCTTCACCTCACCACCTGCCATGTAGGCCATGGAAGTCTTACAAACAAGACATTGCGCATTGTCGCGCCTCTGTCTTTCTACACCATTTCTTCCATCATGTCTACGGTACTTTTCTGTTTCTTTACAATATCCGGTCACCAGGTCTAAAATGCGTACTTACACCGTAATCTAGTCGGTAGCCACAAATGCTTCGACTTTTTACAACAAATGCAATGGTATAATCTACGGAATACACAGCTGTCCATGTGTACCATACTTGCTCCCTTCACAAAACACATGTAATACGTATATTATCATTCATTATACTCGAGGCCATAGACACACACACACAGAACAGTTGAAAATAATTATTTCACTGCAGTAATGATATATATCGTTGCAATAAATTCTGAAAGTGTACACTAACATGTATTGTTCTCGTGTAAAACTTTAATAATAGTCGCGCAGCACCACCTACATATGTCTAAAGGTACTAACCACTGGTTGTGATACAGGCGAAATAAATGATAAATAAACACTAACAATAAATGTTAAGCACAATGTTTGTTAGCTCATAAAATACCTTCTAGTTATCTGTGTCTCATTTAGATCTTTGTACAAATAATCTGTCACACAGTATATTTAAGCGGATATAAGACAGTAGAAAAATCAAAGGCAGCAAATCATTTTTGTGCCCACACGTGTAGTAGCTGATACTAGTGTTTTTACTTTTTATTTTGTCTATGTTTTGCACCAAACCTGATAAAAAGTTATTTCGCAGAATCGAATCATTTGAATTTCTAATATGAAATTACGCACACATATATGATATCTCATTCAATTTAATTATTGGCAATTACGAATAAAACTTCTCGGAAATTGACCTATATTAACTTGTATTATACCATTATCATATCGCCATGTTTTACCTGGAAATTTCCTTTTTGCCTTCTCCCGGATTTCGGAATCAACACGCAATGGTCTAAATTTGATGCTGTCTGATTTTTCTCAAACGCCAATTTATTCAGAATCCATTTGATAGATAACATTGCAGAATGCACAATATTGTTAGTATTATGTGTCATTGTTCTATAGAATGTATCTAGGTATGTATATAAATTTATTTATCTTTGCAAACAGGTTACAACTTGCATCTTGCAAAGTGTGTGTATATACATATCCATATTTACAGCCTAAAGCACTCAAGCACGACATTTCCATTTCGTTCGGATCATTTATATTCCTATATGAATGAAGAGCCGTCGTCTGACAGGCATGTGAGGTATGCGACAAACAGACACTTAAGATATTGTCATTTCCGGAGTGCCAGTCGCATAAAGATAAACTAAAAGCATCCATACTCCTCCCCTCAACCACCATTACACTTGCTGCAGAAGCCACGCAATTAAAATACAAAAAGAATTCCACCATATACACACATGTACTCACAACCATAAAATAGAAATCACGTTTTATGACGAGCGCCACTGAAATGCGTCTAACAATGGGATATATCAAATAATTTGTTAGCACACGAGAAGTGAATCATCAGGTGTTCAGATATTTCTGAAGCTATAAACCAAATATGGCAGTGAATAAAAAAGAATGTTACATTGTACGCTGCTGCGTATTACAAAATAGCGGTGTCAGCGTCACAATTCTTCAGGTAAGTTCTGTTAACGAGCTATATATTTCATACGACAATATATCATTATCCTTATTTCATGATTCACAAATTACAAGTAGAAAATTCTTACAAACACACTGAAATCATTATTATTATGATTGTTAGAGACAGAGGTAAAAAAACAAGGAAGTAAGTGTGTAGCCGACAAGATACCCGTATAACTTATCTTATTAATGCCTGACTATACGCCATTCACGACATATTTATTAGCAAGTCACATACAATGTCAGTCTCTTTCAATTACCGAATACAAATTAGTTTAATTACAACATTCAACAATATTAATTACATCAATAATTAATACATTTTGCACTATATGACAATAATACCGACACACTAATTAATCAGTCAATCAATTGACATGATTTCTTTCCAGCGCCATTCGCCTATTTATCTTAATGATTGATAAATTACCCACAGTAGTGCACAGCCGTAAATATATGCCGCATAAAGGACAAATATATTGATAACGAAGGTAAATCAATATATCATTCGCAGCGTATAAATATTCCCCTGGGAAATAGAAAACCATTCATTCACATTAGTAGAAAATTTATATTTCTCTACGGAGAATTTTATTTATTATATGACGCATAAACAATTTAACAATTGCAACATATTCTACAATTACTATATAACAAAAACAGTTCAGTAGCATATGGACTAAAACAAAACAAAACTCAGCTACTATTTTAAATAAAAATTCTTAAATGACGTACTGAAAAAACGACGAGAATACTTTTTATTCCACACGAAAAAAGTCTGATGCTCATTCTGTTTGTTAACAAAAATAAATATACACACAATCACGAACAACAAAACAAGACCAAAAAAACGTTCAAGAATAATTAGGAACATAAGTAAATTCTGTTGGACGAGCGGACACGAGTATTTTGAGTCAAGGATAGTGTTGACTTCACCTGCTACTGTAGTTGTTGTAGTCGGTGTGTGTGTGTGATTGTTTAACCGAGTAATGTTCGTTAGTCAAGGACGGCTCTTCACTCACGCGACAAACAAAAAACGGCGAGCAAATGATCATAGTAATTAGGCGGCCCCGTTGCATGAAGCGACCGGCAACAGTAACCGCGCAGCACGGTCAAAACCAATGAAGCAGTGTGGAGATCCCAACAGTCAGTCAGGCGAGTAACGTTACAGCGCACGGCATATAACACAGCATACTCGCTGCGACATTAGCGTACCTATGCATGTTGTAAATCATATTCTATATACATTATCATATACAAGTCTGCAAATCAATCAAAATCAAAAAGAACTTGTAGATTGAAATAACTAAATTACATTTACATATCTTACCCTACATATGTTATATTTATATACGCTTCAGTAAATTTCTTAAGCATACATTTCTAAACATACATACACCTACTAAATGTAAATACAAAGTGAAATGAATATAATTATCTAAATCCGTAGTTCAAAGGTTTAACCTATTTGCAGAACTGTGCAGGCATAAATATAATTCCACTATAATTACTTGTGTTGCATAAAGAAAAATATAAAATTGCATGTTAATTTGGCCTGTTACTGCTCAACTTTTCATGGTAACGGCCATGCTTTATAGAACAATTCATTGGCAAGGATAAACTGGAATTATAAAAATTACTGGACACGCGATGGTCTTTATAAAGAGTAAGTATTTAGTGTAGACACAAACCAAAACACGACTGGCATACTGACATGCCGACCGAGACTTGTTACGCATGGCGTGATACACCTGTCAGCCACTTACCGACTTTACGCCAGAATAATTTTACAACTTTAGGTAATCGTTAGTCTGGAGCAGATTTGTGCATACAAGTATACGTTACCAACGTTCTTTGTTCTGAATTTATGTGAATAATTGTGTGCGTGTCATACTTACATTTATACAAAAGGTATCTATTCACGATGAGGACCAGGTCCTCATCCAAGGATAATCCTCAAGATGCCAATTCTGAAACAAAATAAACATTTAATAAATATATTTCATCTTATGAATCTGTTAATACACAACAGAAGAATAATTATAACCTGAATTCCAGACGTAGGTTCATTGAAATATTATGTATCGTTAAACATAATTGGGACGGAAACAATTTATAATTTGAAACTAATGATATTATTATAAATGCATATAACAAAAGCATAACAATATCTAGAAACAGTCGTATTTCACAATTAGTTTCACCAAAATATCCGTTATTATTCTAAATATAATGACGCACGAATGAACCCACATTTCATGTCATTACACGTACAAGATATTGTATTATATATTATATTATAGCGTACAGGTTCAAACTGGCGAACGTAGTAATATATTTCAGGTAGTAAAACGAAAATGGTTTATCAGGAACTAAAATTAGGAAGGTAGTAAATTATATAGTATATCAGGTGCACACGTCCATACTTTAACCCACTTGGGTTTGGCAAATTTATGTCTTTATACCGAGACAGTTCATAAAAATACCTAAAAAGTAAGCAATAAAGATAAAATAGTAGCAATAAACTAAAAGTATGAGATATGATTATTCGAAAACTGTTGGTATACAATAGTTTCCATTATCTATATATGTACACTGAGTGCTTTATCTATTTAGAAAATACAATGTTAAATTATTAACTGAACTTATTTAGAGCAAAAAATTACCAGAAAAAAGAAACTAGAAAACAACCACTTATATTTTACTCCTTTTATATTCATAAATTAGTACAGTTACCTTTTCATATATTATTTTTATTTATGTTGAAATGGGCTGATTTAAGATGCGGTCCTGCAATGAAGATTTAATCTGCTAGCTGCCTTAAAACATTTATTAGTGTCAACTAATTAAATAATTATAACATTAGATATCCAAAACAAGAAACTAGAAAGTAGTTAACGATTGAATCGGTCTCATGACAAACCACGACACTAATTATCCAATTCGTGCCTTAACTAGACTAATCAATGCCTTCAGCATCCACACTACAAACTTTATCCAAACAATCAGGATTAAATTAGCATTAATTAACTACACGTGACAATAAACTAAAACATTATCACTGTTACATATTTGATTCTAAATTCGATATTAAATTCTTAATGAATCTTATTATTTTTCACTCAGTTTTATTCAGTGAATTTTCATACATGTGAAAAGTATTTCCAGTGAAATGGTGAAGATAAAATTTGTATTTTATTTTGCATAAAGCATTGCCTCCTTCTAAGAATATGCAAACATTCACAGAATAATAACTATGTTTCCTTTTTTCATTATAACTCGTCAACTGTCAGTGTCAGTTTGTAGAATGGCAAATAGAATTCTTTCTTAGAAGCCACACACATATAAACACACATCACTTTCACATGGTTTATTCTACCTCCCCTACTGACTGAATGATGAGTAAATTGTGGGTCAATGTGTATAAAACACTCTGAAATGGGCGGATTGCTTTTTCACGTTTCTCATTGCAAACACAGTCTGAAAGATAATTGAAAACAAAAGTACGAATACGTTACTTCGTTTTCAAGTACAGATCGTGTGTTGTTGGACGACTTAATTGAACCGCACACGAACAATCTCATGCGTTATAGAAAGTCAGCTCTCAACTCCTGAGAGACTGCGAACGCAAATTAAACTAATAAAAATAAATGAAGCCAGCGCATGTGTGTATATGTGTGTGTGCACGAATAAACGAGTAAAATAAGGGGAGAACGTTCGATACAAAAGGCGGATAATTTGAGTGCCGTAAATTTCGGCGTAAACACTTAACAGCTATTATGTCCAATAATACAAGCCGGTGTATTCGTGTTACTTTCTTCAACGATAAAACCCAGAGTTTTGGAGAGGAGAAGGGTCAAAGGTCGAGACAGTTAAATGTCAGATATGTGCTGCAGACGGTAAGATCACGATTTCAACGCTATCTTGCGGCAACGAACAACGAACCACCGCCACCACCACCACACTGCTTAGAATCAGGTGAGAGAGATACAACACAACCGATACCTGTACATGCGCGATTTCATAACAATTAAACCAGTCACATAAGTTTTTATAGTAAAAATCATTTAATTTATACCAAGTTAATGGCAAATCGTGAGAAGCTACACAGTTACTTGCTCGGAGATTTAACTTTAAAACTACACAATCACTTGTACTTGCTACACAACCTGTGCTTTGCAATAGCAGGTAAGCATCCGTGAAAGTCATTTGCAATTATCTAGCAATTGCACGTGCTCCCATCTACAAATATACACACACACACTCTATTTCATTATATAATAACACATTTATACATATATCAAATCATATTTTACATTAACTTACTCATATGTAAATATATTTACATATGATTATAAGTTTTTCATCTTTGCTCATTAAAAACTTTATTCTTTATTAAAAATAAAGAATGTAGATCAAATATAACATAAAAGTTTTCTCCAGATTTTATAACTTATTCAAAAAATACAATTTTCCTGATACAATTTCCTGTCTGTCTGATCTATTAAAATTGTCATTAATTATGTTAATGACAAATTGTTATGTATCTTAAACGATTTGCAATGCTAATTTTTCCGTTTGCTAACGCTAAGCAATGTCTCTATTATTGTCAACAAATATGTCAAAATCGACAGGCAATCAATGGAAAACTGACCAATAAAACACATCAAAACAGCTAGTAGAGTGAAAGGTAGTCGTATACAACAGGCTAGCTAGCCTATAGCTGTGTTTTATCTGGTTATTATCATAATTTGACATTGATTATATATTTAAATGTTCGTGCTAATTTTATACGTATTTATTGATAGTTTTACTGCGCGCGTACTGAAACACGGGAGTGGTGTTTTATGTCCAATGAATCAACTAGCTTGCCGTTTCTTATGACGTTCTGTAGAAAGACAATTACACTGCGCACACGCGTACTACTGTACACGGATATAACGAGCGAGAGTCAATAACAAAACTCATATATGCACGAGTATATACCTTAATTGTTCTCTATACTGCATTATAAAGTTGCATGTGTACAACAGCGATTCTAAACCTATTACTTACATTGCATACATAATTTTTTATTCCAATCTTATAAAATAAAATTTTTTTAAAGTAAATATGGTAAATTCCGCAATGTCAATTCTCGTTCGATTATGATATGGATATTGAAGAAATTATATAATATGACGTTTGTAAAATTGTTGAGAAGCACTGTACTGGGAGACTCCAAGTGTCTAGGCGTCTGTGAAGAGAAAGGTTAGGTTATATGGTCGTAATAATTTCACGTGAACATGCATCTGTACTGGTAATAAATTCAATGTATTAGAGCAACTAAACAACACATAAATTACAATTAATGACTTCTGTACTCATTTGTTTTCTGTGCATGAACTTAACAAGAAGCTGTCAATGCAGCTTTCAAGTTCACTTGAGAAATTTGCACAAAATTACGTAGGTGACAGTGTCTACTACGACTTATTAGTAAAATGAATTATTACCGTGTAATCCAATGCTTACTGTGATTTACATAAACAAACGTAGAAATAAATTCACACTCACCTACAAATATTTTTATAATTTTTTTCCGTTTGGTTATGTTAGCAAATAGTCGTTAAATTTATCTATCACTGTTTTTATTTACAATCTGTGAAACAAAAATCCATAAAACAGCTATATGTACAGTTTTATTACCATTTAACCTTTACAACGAAAATTATTACTACTATTAATTACACAAGCACAAATATATAAATTATCAATATTTAATTTAAATATTTATTTATTATATACTATAAGTTGTATTGTAGAACGAATATAGCATAGCGATATGATTACTAATTTAACATTGATTGATGTATGTACATGCAATGATATTTGCATAAAGTACGTTGGTACAAACATACATGCGTGCATACATATTATTACACGAATCTATCATATGAAATGACAACATTTTTATCCAGTAAAATAACCGTAAACATTATACACCTTCTATTGATCAACTATCAGCCTGTACACAAGTATCATAGTGTCAACAATCTCAGTATTAATCATGTCAACATAAAATGCTAATGATTGTTGGTAAAATTAATAGTTATCAGGAGTGTATTAGTTGTTGTTTCCCCCGTAAGTAATCACTGAGCAAAACATATATTAATTATTCTTACAAAAACCTACACACAACAAACATTAAACAAAACAGAAATATAAAACATCTTTTGAGTTGATGTTGAATTAGAAAGTGTACACTCATAGCTTCGAGTTATATTCAAGTCATTCTAGCGTTAATAAGCGAATTATTTTCTTGTTTACTTTTTAGAAACTCCACGGGATATAATTAAAAATCATAATTACAAAATATAAAGGACATTTAAAGAATCAGATTCTCATTATTAAATACCAATGAACAATTAGAATGAAAAAGAAAAACTACTTGTAATAGTTTCAAGAGAAAATGAAAGTACTTCTTCAACTACAAGTGAAGTTTCTTCAACAACTTGTCATCTGTCAAATTATCTTTAACATTTTATTCATACACAAGTAGAAATTGGCAAAGGGAAACGAATATAGAAACATATATAACTGTATTATACAAAATTTTCTATTGCGATTTGTTCAAAATTTATCCACATATCCGTTCTAATTAAAGCAAGATATCTTAATAGTATTTTTAAATAATTCTTCCTAACCAGGGGTCTGCGAATATATTTAAAGTTGCCACAAAAGAAGGCTGTTCTACACGTAGATAATGCGACAACATAATATTCTCTCATATTGAATGAATGGAGGTTCCATAAAATAAGTAGCCAATTAAAATATATTGAGAAGCACTGCTTTAGAATATAATTCACAGTTAAAGTCCCGTTTACACAAGCTACACCGCAATATACTACTTCATATTCCACCGTGCAATTTATAGAGAAAAAATCGAAATAAATAATTGTAGCTACTGGCAATTATATGATTTTATAGTGTCGCATTGAGCTAAATATTTTAAGTCATTGACTGCTCAATAATAAATTTAAATTACAGCGCACTTATATAGAAGCACACGCGCGAACATACATACATTTAATTCATTACAAAGAAAACCGTTACACCGTGAACCGTTCGAAATGGCAGGGTTGAAAGTGTGTTTAAATTAAAATTACCTATACATATTAGCAATAGAGTTATCTATCTAGAATTAATATATCATTAACTACCTAATGAGAATTAATTACAAACATATTTAATATCTGAAAATTAATTAGTAAAAATCCATTTCTAATCCACGTACTAATTAATGATTTCACTCCATGTATGCACCGTTCTAAATTATGAACATATGTGCAAACACGAATTAAATTATTTCAATCGTACATGGCCACGTGTATTGCATAATGAGTTGTTCACTTAATTAGTACACATTTGTCACTATTAGCAATGAACACTGAAATTTGTTAAATTATAAACGAACATACTTGCTAATTCATACAAATTTTATCTCATTAAAATATAACACGTGAACATACCGATATGATATGTATCTTATACGTCAAATTTAGAAAGACTAGGAAAAAACCTGTTTCAGAACAGTACACAACAATCTTATATGCTGAGGCAATTAATTTTGATTGTCAAACAGAGATTGTGGAATATATGTATGCACATTTTTATGTGAAATGAAGACTAAGCCTTAGAACTAACCATCTATTTATGTATTCTATTATACATTTGTTTTAACCCATTCTGGATTTGCTGAAGCCTGCAATACATTATTCGCAATAGCTAGTCTGCTGTATGTTGATGTCTTAACGAAGTCGATACGGACTAGTGGTTACTATAACAATTGCAACCATACAGATCTTCAATTCCACCGTTGTTTACTATTGTTGGCACTCAAGTCATCCATCCAACTTGAATCTCTGTATGCAATCAAAGCAATGTTTATATGTATGTATGTTCTACAGTTGCAGACTGTAGCAGTTCAACAGTGTGTGTGTGTATATGTTTGTAGTCTGGCTTCCACAACATGTAACAACCTGTTTGTTTCCTTCTATTCCTTTTTATAACATAACATTGTTTCCTGGAATACGATTTTATCCATTCTTTCACTCACATGTTCATTTATACAGTACATAGTGTACAAGCAATTAATTTCAACTTTTATTAATAATCAACATTATAAAGAGTGTTAAATACAGGTGCACAGAAGCATATTTATATGCAGAAGAATCATATATACCTTGTTCATTAATATATAATTATCTAACAGGTTAATTGGATAAATATATTATATTGATGTTGTCATCATTTTAAACAAATGACATACATGAATTATTGACATATTGACCTTTCACAGTTGCTACTGAATAAATTGATGTAAGTAATACGCACGCTAAAATTAATTGTTTCCAATAGAATAACTAATTAATATATTCACATGCCAATTGACGTGTACAACTCGGGTTAATTTAGTATCTGTGAATTACCAGTCTGTGACAGCTAGCATAGTTCAGAACTGTGACGTTAATTAACGTCTACTGATTGCAAAAAAAGAAAAAAATGAAAAAATGTAAAAGTGTTGGTAAACATGCTAATAAATTATGTACTATGTAATTTAATATGGATATTCTTGTTTAATAATTACTAAAACAATACTTTTCTTGCCGTTCGTAAATATATTTGGTTGCAATTGCTTTGAAAATCGAGCATACAACAACAATGTTAAATTCAGGTTGTCTCCTTATTAAACACAAATAAACAAGTGTCTATAAAGAAAAGAAAGTAAATACTGAATTCATAATCACAGAATGATCTTATCATTCTAGAATTTTCTTCTCATTATCAATCTAACGGTGAAAGTTGTAAATCTGGCGATTCTATCAAATATTCTACTCTAGATACATAAAACCATAACCCGAATCTAGAACAGGTAAAACAAAACACGATGATGAGAAAACGCATTGTCCAATTTGCATTGCTTTGAAATTGTTTACAGATCAACTTTCCAATCGTCAAATTATTATACAAGTGAAATTCTAAATCACTTCACGTCCTTTCAAACTGAACCACACAAACAGTTGTTTTACATGATTAGTACATTAATGTACAAGCGAATGATAACAGCTCCATGCTGCAGGGTGTTATATAGAATCTATTGATAAAAATTACCAAGTTCGACGAACCCATTAATTGTGGTTCTATTATTAATATCTCGTTAATTTCCAACCTTTCTACCTCTAGGCATTTTAAATTAATAAAACAATGATTGTTTTATAAAATCAATGAACCCCCGTGATAAAAAATAAGTAGTACACCACTGGAGAGATGGATAGGAATTTTCCTGTATATTTCACATGGATACAAATAAGCGAAATCGACATAAGTGATCAATTATGATATTATCACATGTTTGAACGATCTCTTTACAAAATACAAGGTCACAGAATCACTTATTCTCAATGTATAGTACATATATCTATAAATATGTACATATATGCATGTATGTATTATACTTACATATCATGTGTGCTATTGGTGTTAATTTCTTACATAATTGCATATCATTAATGTTACAAAAATCATGCCCACATGTTTTGCATTTGAGAAAATAAGAGTAAATGTCAATCAAAGCAAATTAATAAAGTAAATTACCAGATACACACTATTAATCAACAGTTACAGTTTATATTAGAATTATCAAGACGCAGATTTAAATATTATTTTATATTTAACACTGAGATCGCGTTACTAAGGAAAATTTCAAATTGATTTCAAACAAGGGTATATATTATTTCGACAGACAATTTATATTCACTGCTCTACCAAAATTTTTGTTTTAAAATAAAAATTAATTAACACTTTGTTAAGTAGTCACTGGTATTGAATTTGTCGTAAATTCAAATGTAAATAAAACCTTGATGAAACGACGGAATAATTTCGGTGCTAACGAAATAGAATCAAGAAGCCTGTTTCAAACAAGCCAGATCAAATGTACTGATAACGTTGACATTTCAATTTATTTTATATTTGCCAGTCAACCACCGTAAATCGCAGTCCTACGCACATTAAGATTTAATCACTGAATTTCGCCATTTCAATACAGTGTTCAAACTGATTAGTTTGAAACTGATTTTCATTAACTAGCTGTACGAAACGTGTTACGTTTGACACATCGAACAGAAGTCAATAATTATTTATTCATGACACGTTAGTATATATAAATATATATTTCTAGGTGATCCACCACATTTAATTTAAACATAGAGCAAGTAATCGTAAATATGTCTAGTTAGCATTACATTATTTTTCTATTTTTAAAATTAATTTATCGCTTTCATTAAACTATAAATCCCAATGATCAAGTTTATTCAATTCAATTTACTTTCACTAATTTTTATTTAATTAATATAAATGTCTTGTTGAAATGCATTCTATTTCTATTAAACTAAATGCAAAAAAAATCGTGAATAGAATATCTTATAAGCGTGAAACACAATAATTATTCTCGTCCACATGAGACAAGAATTTCATTAAATATAAAATTGCATCCTGAAATTTTAATTAAACACCTAAATAAAAAAAAATCCATGTGTAATCAGAATGTGCAGAGATACACTCTATAGAGAGAGATACTTTCTATATGATTTTGTAAAAGATCAAAAATTATCAATACGATGCATAATCACCATTTCGCAACAAAAATTCGTCACACTTTCACTAAACATATTGTTAACATAACTATGCGGCACGCCGAATCAAACAAAACGTAATTATAGTTATTAGAGTATGAAATAATTGTTGATTAAACTTTTGCAAGAATAAAATTATTGGTTTGTGTTCTGAGAAAAAGTCTCTAGGTATAATTGTATGTTATATGACTATATAATCAGAAATACATATTTATTGACAGATCGATCATATTTGCCTTGTATAATTTATTTGACACATAACTTTTTTAAACAAAACTTACAAATATCTGTATATGAATAAAATAGCGGAATATCCGCTGGCTATAGTAGAGGTATTAGGTAATATACTAGTATTTTTAATAATTAATAATGAAAAGTACCGCCTTAATATCCACATTAATTATGAATTGTTGCTCATGCGCACCTACGTATTATTCTCTGGAGATATTGATTTGCGTATGAAACCATCGAGCCAAGCTAATGTCTCATAAGAATAATTATTATTGGTACTTACCAGACGACACAGATGTACAATAAATTAACGTAGTATTTTTTCTCTTGCGCTAAATCATGCAGATGTTGTTGTTGTTATTACAATATAATAGACATGCATAAACCTGGAGGAAATATCATACCAACACTATGTTTTTTTTATAGCTGACAATAATTATACGATGCCACACACGTTTAACGACAATACAAACATACATACACACATATACATAGGTATAAACAGGCTTACACATGTAGCAATACTGACATTAAGATCCAACACTCCTTATACTTTTTACCAAATACCCTTCGAATCGAAAGTGCCCATTTATAGCTTATACATGTTTGATTACATAATCAAGTACTAGTTTCCATATATTCACACAATAAAAAATCCTCTACAATTTCAGGTTATTTATTTATTATTTCAGTTTATTAGCAATTAGACAAAATATGAATGGTTCTAATTAACATTTAAACATGTTTATCTAGTTCAGTTAATTGACTAACAAACTTGATTTAGAAGTTCAGTACATATATGCCCTGTTTTATTAGATTTTTATATGCTTTTATGAACTTTCACGGCCATTTTCATACTATATCATAGGTTTTATTCATAAACTTCAATATGAAATGTCAATGTTTGCTTCTTTTTGTATTAGAAAATTGATTGCTTTTTCATATCGACAGAACAACTAGTGTATGAATATATGTATATTAATCTACTTAAAAGTTTATCGATTACATCATGCTTACTTGTATTAATTAATGACAATATTATTACACTTTACATTTCAATCAATAGAAATGTTTAAGCATAGTTACAAAACATATATAAACCAGCTTATTATTAGTATATTGTAAATCATTTTGAAAACAATAATTTTCACTATTTCCAGCTAAGCACAAATTGTATTGTGTACACACGTTACATTCAATTGCCAAGAAAGTGTTCTCAACCAATAATTTGCTGTTAAACTTTTTCGCTAATTTTCAATTACCGTTGTAAACCTGTCATTCATGCATGCAGCAACTTGCAGTGTTCTGCCGTGCATACAAACACAGATATAAATCGCAAATATCACACAAGTCAGTTCAAAAACATAGGTTAGGTTCTAACTGTGACTGGAACAGCACGAACGTCTTGGACATGTCTCGAACGATCAGTTTCGCGTGTCCTTAGCGTGAACTAATTAAGCTACAAACAAGTAATGTAATTAAAGTTGCATATAAAATCATTCATAAACTTGTAAGTACGTTTTTATACTTACTGACCTGGTTCACTTTGTATGTTCGAAAGTACGTGAATATGTTAATTTCTGACGTAAGATAACACCTACCCAAATATATCTACAAATTAAACGTGATATATGTATACTATACTAACCTAACGTGAGTAAACACACGCGCATGCGTCATACACATTTTACAATGTAATGCGCGTAAGAAATTCCAACATTTCCTTCGATTTCATCGGACGGAAATAATTGTGGAATTCAATTAAGTACACTGATTTTATTAGAATGATTTTATAGACGTTATTAACATTAATGCACACTTCACTGAATTAAATATGTATCCAATGGAAACGTAATAAAACAAGATAATCGTTTTTCTTTTCTTTTTAATATCAGTTAAATTGACGTCTTGGCAAAAATGATACCAGGATATTCAATAAAGTATAAAATTACACTAATTATGAATCATGAAGACATTGAATGTTATCAAAAGAAAAAAGAATGTAAATTTAAAGTTACAATATTAACTTGTATTGGTGGAATTATAAGCTGAATGTATTCAACGAGATGGTGTTTCTTTCAATTAAGGTTTCTTGTTTCTGAGTATCCATTACTAAACCACATATTACACTGTGGTAATTGGTATTTATATGCATCGTT
>JAGJTL010000104.1:2401834-2421533 GCA_022063505.1 Calosoma granatense | reverse complement strand
ACAGTATAAAGTACTAGTGTCCCTTGAAAAAAAAATGCTGTACGCTACTGGCGTGATATGGCAGCGTGTAGTGCATGACAGGTGAACAGGTACATACGCGACTAAAGTACGTGGTATACTACTGATTTTTATGACTGTTTACTACTACGTGACCATATGTGACAAGTAAGATACGATATCATAATATAAGATATTCGCATACCTACTAGTACACCGGCACTAACCTGTAACGCCCGATGTACGTTTGCTAAATACGTCAAGATATTTGTCTGTATTCATAAATGCACAAAGATAAAGATAATGTCATACTGTATTTACCTATAAACATCCTATATTTCTAAGTGTACTAGTTACGTACATACAATTATCCATGACAAAAACGAGTAATGATAATTTGATATCCTCAAGTTTAAAAGTAAATTCTGTATAGTTTTTAAAAAAGTAAGTCATTATGAAATATACAGTTACGTAGTTACTAATTTGTGTTTTATTACGCATACTTTTAAAATTTCATCGTATTTACAGTTAGAATCAAAGAAACAACCAAACCATTGTTTTAAAAAATGTAAATACACAGGTGTTATGTAAAACTAACCTTCACGTATATAATACTTGCGTATATACACAAAACTAAAACAATTGAAATTAACATTTTTTTGCTTTTTGGATTATTTTCTAGGAAAATTTATGGCGTAATATTTATCAAAAAATCAGTGAGAATTTAATAATGCAAAGAAACCACATTCCATAACTTAGCGATTATACCTTAACACCTGTATTTATTTGTTCATAAATTACACTTTACTGCGATATAAAATAAGTTCTTATGTAAAGAAATCAGTTTTAATTACATCTACAGCCAATACGTACACATCAATAAAATCTTTTGATTGAGAAATCACAATTTACAATTATGTTCTCCGATCACGCGAAAGAATGAGGAAGAATATTGTTAAACAGTTAAACTATTTATTATTATCTTCTTAACTAATGACAATTAGATTATGCTGCAGTATATTTGTATAAAATCCTTGAATTAACTGTCTAAAACGTTTCTTCAATATTTGAAATCATGTCTACGTGTAAGCAAGCAGATAATTCCTAATTTTCTAAGTTCAATATCCTGTCATAAACTATACAGTGCCTCATTGAATAGTGATTCCTTATATCTTTGTTGTAAACTACAAGTACTACGCGTCATTTCATTGAAGTACTACTATACATATACACACATACGAGTATTACAGACGTGAGAGTGCAATATGAAAGTTTATTTATACGTTTTCCAACTATAATTTCATGCACCAGACGTAGACAATACTCGATGCAGGGGAGATGAGAATACACAGTAACAACGTAGTCATCGCTAAGACAATAGAATGTCTCGGTTACGTAATCACGTTTAACTTGCCACCACTATGCACGACGTTTCATCACACGTACAATCACACGAGCGCACACTGCTAACACACGCTGTAAGCAATGACAACAGATCAAATAACACTGCCAATAATACCAATACCAATAACAACAACAACAACAGAGCAAAACAACAACAATCAGAAAATGAAATCATATCATGCACGACCATTACAGTCTGACAAAATGTATCTGATTTCACAAAATGTCACAATTAAAGTTAATTCGTTTGTACTGAATCAATATTATTAAGATTTCCTACCTTTCATTCGATAGAGGCCTGCAAAGTATTACAAAATTTTCATACATAATACATACATGTACAAAATTCCACTCATATTAAATCGATGACAATTTTAATTTCTAAACATCGATTCTAACAATCGATATTTGCATTTAAATACCTTGTTGTCTATAATGAAGAATGTTAACACGATTTCTACACTAATAACCTCGGATTCTTGAAATATTCGTTTAAAAAAATCAACCGCTGAGGAGTTTCATGGTAATTAGTAATTGTGCTAGCTAACAAATGATGACTTTTATAACTACAATCAAGGGAACATTACTCCATCGTGCTATTAAATAATTTATGATCTTGAATGTACGGGTTTTTTCCTTACAATTCTGAAGTAAGTTTATCTAAAAAGCGTAAATGCTTTAAGGTCGATATAATTTCCGTTCCACATTTACTCAAGGTAAAAATATTTAGAAATTAAACTTTAATCAATTTTTATTTACTCTAGTCTTAAATGTTTAAACATATATAGATATGTGTGTATGTGTGTGTGTGTGTGTGTAATTGAGACTATTTAATTGCCTAACGGCGTGTTGAGTACACTGTTAAAATGTACTTTATACATTCCGAATTATATTGATCGGTGCATGGCGAATACAAATTACGGAAATTCTTTCTATCAATTAAAAACAAACTGATAGGCAATAAGATAAATCACGAATAGCGAACATTCCATTTATAGTATTGTTGTGTACAGTTCATTTATAAGAAATACAGAGCAAGTTATTTCAAATTATTTATTTCTTAAAATAATCAATCTTTTTCATTATGTTACGGAATAAAATTTTGCATAACTTGAGGCTGGCATGTTATATTATATGTTTACATATTTTTATCAAATAAACAACAACATAAAACACTTTTAATGCACATAATGTTTTAATGTTAATTTCAAACGGGTCAGCATATTTTTTTGCAAGTCTAAACAGGAAGTACATAAAATTAATCAATAAAGCTTGACCACTGTTAGATGGAATATAAAACCGATATCAAATTATCCTGACAAAGTTGCAAGTTACCATATGGTATACGCAGATGTCACTTGTGGCAGGTTGCATGAGAATTTTCCATACCCCGTTCCTACGATTAAATTACAAATTAGGTAAGCGACACGTAGCCGGCAGAAATCTATGATTAAACAAATAACATACAACCACGTACCATGCTGTATGATGACTAATCAGTACACTGCAATCATAATAGGAATTACCCATATGTCAGACGACGTTTTATCTAACTAGCCAATTACAATGACAAACATGATGATATGATTATTAACTTGTTGTGTGGAAAACGATTAATCATATATTCTTTTTACGAAAAATTAACACAGAGAGAGAGTCATCTCATACGTTGTTTACTAATAGTAAGTGAATTTGTAAAAGTATAAACATAGATATTAGATCAGGAACAATATTGCCAAAGTAAACCTTCATAGTAGATACACACTGGTATTTATCGAACACATTTCAATCAATTGAATGATCTTATCACCGTGAAATACTATTGTACGCTTGTATAACGCTTGTAACAACATTTTGATCGGCATTAGCTCCTGATCCGACAAGCTAACTCACACAGCTGTACCTACATACATAGTACGTATAAGTGTATGTAGCTGTTACTACTGTTCAATTTGTACATGTATTACACGTTGCAATAATCATAGATCACAAGAGTTATCCTATGGGAATTATGCAAATAAATGGCCATACACAAATTACCTGACCAATTGCCACACTTTGTTGCCAAGCCACTATTACCAGTAAATAATTTACTGCAATAATCAGATAGCCATTCCGGAAATAATAAACCAGCTAAACTATTACCTCCTGCCCTACCAATGTATGTACTGGTGCTGCTGCTGCTGCTAGTACTACCATCTTTTACCGCTTTAGTGCACTAGTGCCAGATCAGACATAACCTAATAAAATTATGACACCTACCGCAACGTTTCCTCGTTACATGAAACCAAAGCATTAAATTATAATCGAAACAATACACAATACCCTGCGGCCGCGACAACAAACGTGTACGGAACAAAAATTAACAACAAAAAGTGCTGAATTGAAAATAGTGGAAGTTTATTGCCCGTGGACAGGAATAGATTAAGTGCGAGACGAGTGAAAATGAAACATTTCTTTGTAAGTACGTATTGTTTAACGTCGTGTACTCATTTTCGAAACGCACCATTTAGTTTGGAAGGAAATTTCTTCCGTATTGCTAATATATTATATTGTACAGATTAAAAACTATGGGCAACATGTAAATATTATAATTAATCTATAGGTTTCATGTGCCTGCTGGCGATGTACAATAAATATAATATGCTATATTGGGTGTCGGGAAAATAATACATCTATAATCAAAATGGAAAAAAATATTTGTTAT
Source organism: Calosoma granatense (assembly GCA_022063505.1). Taxonomy (NCBI): domain Eukaryota; kingdom Metazoa; phylum Arthropoda; class Insecta; order Coleoptera; family Carabidae; genus Calosoma; species Calosoma granatense. The sequence goes on along the minus strand of JAGJTL010000104.1, from coordinate 2,417,425 downwards.
ATAATCTTTTAAGGAATTCATCCAAAAGCAATCTATGTATTTAATTGCCAAAATTGTGTTGAACAAATTGTTGGTAATATTTATTTTCAACAACCAAATTTTCTTGAATTTACATTATAACGTATATTATATCGTCATTTCATTTGTTTACATGCATACAAGTTTATTATACATAAATATTACTCAGCATGATTGTTGAGTCTTTGAAATCTATTCTTAATTTCATATTAATTACATTTCGCTGCTGTCTTCTATAGTAAAGTTCATTTTCTATTAGTGCACTACGTGCTCTCCAGTTAGTTATATAAAACCAAAGTTGAAATGAAGTCGTGCCTGTGCTAATTTCGATGTGCTCTCTCATTAATCTGCATTAGGCACTGAATTCAGATGCTTCTCGTCACGTAGCCAACTGGTTCTGAATAATTATGAACGTAATACGTTATATCAGTAGTAACCAGATGCTGTTGGCCGTTGACAATAAACATATTACATACTATACACAACAGTTGACTAACGTTCCTCCGATCCACCCGAATGTTATGTTGCGTTGTGTTTGGGTCTACCTGCCACTTCATTGCAGGTGATCACATGACAGGTGCATTTGTAGTGTCGGTCACTATCTCGCTATGGTATCAAAAACTCCAACGGATTTTTAAACAGGTTCCTACTTCCGGTTAACGCGCTGTTCCCGGGTAAGTGCCCTCTTTACTCCGTATTTACGCTACACAACGTACATATTTAACACTAACTTGTATGCGCGATGCGAAACCAATCAGTTTATTACTGAGTGCGCATGTGCAGTAGCAACTCGTGCACACAGGGGCGCCAACCTAACGGACATTTAATGTAAATATATCATTAAAGTGTTAGAAGTATTTGCACTTTCGTTAACGCAATTTTACGCTTACAAAAGCTTATATTATTCGTATTATATATTGTTTATTTTTTGGAATATTTAGTACAAGTTTTATTCTCCAATGAATATAGGTATTATTTAAGTAATTGTATATTGTGTGTGTGTGGTATAATTAATCTGGTCAAATATTTAATTTAAGCACGAGGTAAACGAGATTGCGCCGTTTAATTAATACGTTCCAATTAAAATAAAAAGAACCTGTCAATCTAGATCATGTAGTACAGCTGAACTTTCGATATAGACAGTAATTTATACACTATCTAGGAGAGAAACCACACGTTTTGTTATAAATCATACATCTAAAATCAGAACACATACAGCCTATCTATATGAATATATACACTGAATTATAGACTAGTTATTTAAATATAAACCACCGTCTCATTCTTATGTATATCTCATCCATAACAGTTTTATTTATCATATACTAGACTGGACTATGAAACAAAATTACAATATATAAGTCAAGGTTATGAAATGACAAAAAAACTCTACGACCTTCAAATGATTCTTCCAGTGTGTAATTATTTCTGAAATTATTGAAACGAATCAATTCCCAGGTCTACAAATTGGAATACCTAGAAACGCAGATATGCAGGCGGGAGGAAAAAAACACAAAACGCAAGTACATACACATTAAAAATACACAATAAGAAAAACGATCGATGCACGGTTTTTCTGAAAAACGTGAGTGCCGTATTTTTTCAAACTACTAAAAAAATACACAACTCACGAAACAGATATCATAAATGAATCGATAATAGGGTACACAGGAGCTTGGTATATATCTCGCGTGATTTTCTACACTTATCTTGTTCAAGGTCAGGCGTTTAAAGAGAAACAGACCGCGCATATAGAATTTTTTTCGCTGAAAATTCAGTAACCAGAAAGATAATACTGTAATGTCCGGTATGATTAATTATAAATTAATTTAATTAACCGAAAGAGGCTTTAGTCGACCATAAATTTTATAATGTGTTCTGACGCAAATTTTTTTGTCGTATTGAATAGGAAGTTCAATAAGATAGGACAGCAAGATAAATTATCAAAAAAAAACAATACTCATACATTGTATAATTCTCATTTGATATAATCGCAAAGTATTCTTTTAATGGCATTTTTTTCCATAACATTACTCTCATACAATGTAATAAAATATAAATATTCAAACTCCTTAATTTCAGATAACAACTATATACCTAAACTAATATTACACAAATTCATTTAATTAGAATCATGTTAAAATAATTCCAACAACAATATAATTCATCTGTCAAACATACCTTATTATCGTCCGATAGCAGTACCAAATAATATTTACCAATAAAACGGAACGAATGTGAAAAAAAATGTAGAAAAATAGTCGAGAGGATTAAACGAAAAATCCCAGCGCACGTCAATGTGTATAACATTTCACTGATAAACACTGCATGTCAATCAACGTACATGAGTACTTTCAACACCTACACCAATAACATGGAGACAACAATCAGCACCACGCTTCCACATCGGCACTGCAAGAATGACTGTCAGTGTCAACATAGATACACAACGTTGAACGCAATACACACACACACGCACACATACATGTACCGTCACGTACATATATACATATATACGCTAGAACAGCGCACACTCCGCGAATTAAAACGCTGAATGGAATCAGGTAGGCCACGGTTTCCGTACCCCCACCACTACCGTCTTCGGCTTTTCCTTCTCTTCTCCTCTCCCCTCCTCAAGTGATACACACGTAGTTTTTTTTTCTTTACGCGTATTCACATACAAATAAAATGAATCTTGGAAATAATAAATTTCAAATGTTAAAAACAAATTCAAAACGAAAATTATTTTTGTAATAAAAGGTTAATATGAGCCCTAAGACTTTAGAAAATATTTTAATTAATTTATATTTGTTACTTTATTATTGTAAGAAATAAATCCTATGTTTTACACAACATACATATTTGCTACTTTTACTTTGGTCCCTATAGATATGAAAATTTCCTTATTCCTGCCCTGGTATTTGGGCACTATCGCCCACCTGGGCGACACGATAACATCGCACGCACTTTTTTTTTTTTCCTGCTGTCATCTTGCAAAAACTTTTGATAGAAAACTACTCGGAGCATTAGAATTAATTAAGACTATTTTGACGTTTATATAAGTGATATGATCTTTGTCGGTCCAGTGGAAAATATAGTTGACCAGTTCACTAATCAAGCCGATAACAAGCAGGTTATTGCACTGTATAATATACATACAAGTGTCTTTATACTTTATATAATTTTTCTATCCACACAAATACATGTACGAATATACGTTAATGTACAATAATTTGCATAGTGTACGTTCTATGTGCTGCTATGAAAATTGTTCTAAATTTTGTTGTGAAATGAAATATTTTATAGGCTAGTACATATTGATTGTAACATTAAGATTAATAGTTCTAGTTTGAATGTACATGAATCTGAAAGTTAAACTAACCTAAGTTTATAGATGAGTAAGCGGATGTCTCCTAGGTTATTAGACAAAATTAGTTTAATACTCCCGCTGATCGACAACATCCTACTTCAACAGTTAACTGCAGACACGAGTAACCTTACCAGTTGAAAAAGTGCATGTTACTATTACACAGTAATTACTAATTTAGTTACGCTTGTGTGAACAAAATAATTCATGATGTTGTTTAAACATTAGTTCTATCAGCTTTCATTATGGTAGGAATTGAGTTAATTAAGAAAAAAAATATCTAGTACAGTTTTCAAGAAAATAGAGAAACTATACGTATATCTATTATTGTAGCTAGAAATTTTCAACCAATACCTACATTCATGACATTATAAGATTAATATTATAAACAAAACAATAAATTTCAAAATGATCATGACCATTTTCGATAACAGTAGTCAGCAACTTTTTTTTGTATCTGTTCTAGTATGATAATAATTAATAGCGTTGACAGATGAAATAGAAATAACGGTTTGAATACGTAATAAATCACAACCAATATGTACACCTGATTTTGTTTGCTATAAAATTCGAATTTTAATTGGAAATAGCAGTAGGCATTTGTTAAATTTACACTTTCATTTTTGAAATAATTTCATGCAATTTATATTTCGTGGTCCATAAATAAAAATTAAACATAAATCTATCGCCACATGTCATAACTTACATGCCAGTTTTACATAATTTTAAATTAGATTTAATTCTGCATAATTAGTAAATGTTTATTTCACAGATATCAATGATGAATAGTGTCATTAACCTGTTCGAAATTATTATACACTGAATATTAAATACAAACTTATATTATTCAAGTACAAAATTCATTCAATTCAAAATTTACGTGATATTTTCTCAGTGACTTCAATGATAGAGTAAGCAACAAACCTAATAAAAAAATTTATTACAAACTAAAAATATAATAGAAATTAATATAATCTGCACGTATTGCTACTCAAATATTCATTTATATTAAAATAAACAAGAAATTATGAGTGATTTCAATGATACAGCAAGCAAGAATTTCACATATTTTTTGCTAATTGTATTCTAAGAAGATGATGTATCTATATGTAAAGAATGTCGGTGATTTTCAATTTGATCATTTATTCTGTGAAAATATTCTACGTACGTGTAATTTGACACGTAAATAAAATGAAACAGATATTATTTGTGTAAGACAAATGTTTTGTAGACAAATTGGCATTAGTTTATTTAAACGAGCCGAATTCTTACACTAATGATGCAATTCCGGATATTTATTACACTCGTTATCTACACTCAGAATAAAAATATATAGAAATACAAAAAACAAAAACATATCAAATGACAATCTAATTATTTCCTTTGCAATGTTTACTATACAATTCTAATTATGATGTAACAAACAGCAGACACTTGATATCGTCTGATCTCTGTAATTTGCTCTTAATTAAGAGACAAATTACTGTTAATTTCTTGTTTTATTATTTCAAAAGTTGTACAGCCAAGTGTACTGTGTTATTCTAATTGTAAGATAAAGACAAAATATTTCCGATTCCTGTAACGAAACATATTTTAACCATTTTTTTCTTTCTTTCGCTTGTTAATTAATTATCATATTATTCTATATGAACTCCGGAAATGTATTATTTTTTCCAGCTAGTTAAATGTTTTAGTTTGCAAAAAAAGTACAGTTATATGACAATGGCAATAGTATGTGTTTGTGTGTGTGTGCACGCTGTCTGGGTAACATTTTACCTGTAGTTTCAACTAAAGCGTTGCTTTGTGATAACCTATATGGTGAAGGTAATCTAATAAATCTTCTCATACGTCGTCCACCCACACCGGTAACTGCGTGGAACCTACATTCACGTATGCACAGCCCGTAAGGCTCCGGTCAAACCCACACGTTCATTTGAATTTTTATGGCCCACGATGAAAATATTTATTATTCTTTTATCACGAACCGGCAGAGTTAAAATTGTACATGAAATCATTGTGTGCAAAACTTAAGGAAAAAAAAACTAGTTTTCTTAGCGCCTGTATAGTATGCAACCATTTACATACTACTGTATTGCAAGGCCAGGCATTCTGTTACAATAACTGAAATATGTATTGTTATATTTGCAAGTTTTATTCTTGCATTTTTCAAAAATATATCGCAAATTGCTGCTCGACTTTGCCAATTTTTCATTGAGTCTAGTCAATAGTAATGTTAAACAGGTTTGACACTAATGCAAGAAATAAATTAGAATTTGTACGCCTGAACGTAGTAGAATTGTTAATACATAGATGTAAGTTGGGTTGCTGTACTTGAAACTATCAATACAAATCTTGTTACTAACCATTTACTTAGAAATGATAGCACAATAGTTATAAGGTCCAAGGGTTTATGAATATTATACACCCTACTCAATATATATCAGGATTATGCAAGAATAAACAAAAGAATTTTGTTAATAAATATTTTATTCCGTCAAAGCCTTTCAATAAATCCATATTCCGTAATACGTTCTTCTGCTCAGATCATCTCAATATCATTTTATATATTTATTACTAACAATTTGATATTCGCAGTAAACAAAGTAAAAAGCATGCAAAATGTTTACTCTTATTATAATATACAACGATTTTTGGTTACGTTTATACACATCGAACTGTCCCACACAAATAATAAATTATATTACTCTAGCGCAATGTTATTCATTAAACAACAAATACAAATTATCATATTGGAATATTATTTAGTTTTAGTGTCGAATGTAAAAATTGGTCCAAAAATGTAAATTTTGTATATTTCAGTCCATTCTTTATTTATGTGGGACCAACTACATCTAGTCATATAATATTATTATTATATTCTTTATTCATTTGGATTGACTGCACATGTATAGTATGTAGTTACCAGGACGCATCATTAATTCATTATATGTATGTATGTATGTATGTACTTTCTATTCATTAGACTATTGTTCATTCATATACGTAGTTTTATATAAATATAAAAAAGTCAGACACTCTTTACGAATATTTCAGGGACAACAATAACCCTTCACATGTGTATTATATGTAATATTCAACAAAACAATAGATGTATTGTAAAAAGAAAATTCATCAAGCTACTTTATTTAATATGATTTTCAAAGCGAATTATAAACAAACATTTTGGAAGTAATAATTATTTCGAATAGTGTAAATCAATAAATTAAATGTGAATGCACAGTTGCTTTAACAATCATATTAATTTGTAGCTTAATATGTATGTATATGCAAGAATGTTTCAAAATGACGTCTACTCTCCCACTACACTACATCACATCAAGTTAAAATATCTGTCATTATAATAATTCTGAATAAAAGTCTGTTGTTGCACAAGTCCAAATGAACTAAAGTTAAGCATAAGATATACATATAGGTTGTTGTTACATTACTGTCTTCTTCCTGTACACAGAACCCTTTCTCTACTGTCTTCCCGATTCACGGAATTTCGTCTCGGCGGTGAATTGCCCGTGGATCCGACTCTGCTCTTTCTGGATCGTTTAAACTTGGCCATATCTTCACCGAACACATCACCCGTCCTCAGTGCAGATATTAAATCATCAAACTCGCCTTTAGCGTCAGTCTCATTAGCGCAAACTCCGTTTTTAAGATGGAGTGTCTTTGATATTGATGACAGAATTCCTTCTCTACTGTGTTTTCTTTCCAAAGTTAATTTGCGCAGTTCAGCTTCCTGTTTGGCACGTTTTTCTTCATCTTCCTGTCTTCTGCGCATGTTCTCATTGTCTTGACGGGCTTCCAGGAATGCAGTTAAGAACGCATCGAAAATGCCGAAGAATTCGTCAGGATGTATCGTGTTCGGATCTTCACCGAATAATCTTACTGCCCGATCAAAACGAGTCTAAAAACAAAATTATTTAGTTGCTAATAATAACATCCTTCCGACGATTCAGTTTTTAGTCATGACTAGGTTAGTTTAGTATTAATTTGAACAGTATAAATAGTTCTGCAACCGTTGAAGAGATACAGTAACTTTTTACCCAAAAATCGCTCATATCTCAACCGTTACTCAGATCGTTAAACTAATATTAAATTGTATATCTATGGCCTAAAAACCCCCGGAGCCACAATTTAAACCCTCTATGACCAATAGGTAAAAATGTGAAACGCTCCAAATATGTAGTACGAAATTTATTTCAAAATGTACCTTCATATCCTGGAACTGATCTTCAATCTCTGCTAATCTACACGTAGCTGTTGCTTGGAATTCTCTCATTACGGGAACAAACCGGTCACCATTCGGTGCATTCTGTGTGAGATGGAACTCAATTTCCCTGGTTACGTCTCTGAGTCCAGCACGTAATTGGGCCATGTCCTTTTCAAGTTCACCCAGAGAAACTTTAGAGGCTACTCGTACACTAACAAGGTCCTCGTCTAACCGTAGTACGTCCTTGAACTATAAAAGTTAACCTTTAATACTCTGGACAATGGACAGATGTAAAATATAGATCATTTTTTATAAAGTAAAATGTACATCAATTGACATTTAAAGATACATGTACGTAATCATTATGAACACTTTAATTCAATTTAAACCCAGTTTAGGGCATTAGTTAATAAATACAATTACCTTTTTCTCCAGTATCTGCACCAAGTAATGCAATAACGTTGTGCCTTTCACAGCACTGGACTTCGTATCAGCTAATCGGTTCAATGAGGCCAATCGGAAGCCGGAAGCGTTGCCTCTAGCACCACGGTTCATGTAATTTCCAAGCGCCAGTACAACTTCAAGCAACCTACGGAGACGCCTGGAGCGGGCTACTTCACGGGACGCTTCCATTACACTGGATATCCGTGGGGATATTTCATTTAACGTCACTTGGAAACGTTTCTTGTAATGCAGACTACGCAGCCGTTGTTCATAATGTGGTACTCTGCAAAACAATTTAACAAAACGTCACACATATACAAGAGAATAATGAAAATCTGAATCAGATGTCAGATTATTCATTGGTAAGCAAATTTGAGAAAAGCATTTTTACTTACTTAGAAATTTCGTACAAGAATCTATCAGCTCGGGCTAAAGAATCTATTTCATCACTATGTTCTTCTAACAACGCGCACTCTTCCGGACTAGGCGTAAATTTCAACAACTGTTCTACCATATCAATTGGTAGTTGTTCCTTGCTATCCATACTCAAGATGGCTTTCGATATATCTTCATCGGACATTTTCAACTTGGACAGTAGAATCGTACAATTCTGTGCTCTTCTGCCGTCAATAACTGATAAAACTTTGTTACGTTTCTTGCCGATTTGACTCAAATCTTCAATGGATCCTTCATTCTATGAATCGAAATGAAGTTATACGTAGTAAATCTTGTATTTACAAAAAAAAATATGTTATAATACTTACTGCAACACCATTTTTCTGGTACGCACAGAACAGTTTATCGATACAGTCCAATTCCATTGCATTATACAGTTTAGTATCATCCAATTCACTCCATATCGTTCCATTTACTTTCACTTCTGGAAGCTTGGACCAATTGAACGACTTCAAGGGATTCGATGGTTGTGGCACATTTTTCTTTACGACTTCCACTTTCACCGCTGCTACAGGTGGCGGAATTGGTGCAGAAGGGAATGGTGGAGGTCCTGGTGCGGGTGGTGGTGGTGGTGCTAATGGCGGTGGAGGGGGAGGTGGAGTGTTGAACTCACTTTTATAATCCAACCCGGCGTCTACACCTGCTTTCAAATTTATCACTTTAGCATCATCAGGAATACTGCCTGAACTAACTAAACTCTCTAGACGTCGTCGTTCACCACGTTCACATGTGATCTGTCGATCGAGATCGGCCGCCCGGTATTCCAATTCGCCCATTCGTTGTTTTGTTTCTATGTGTGCTGCAGTTTCTTTCTCTAATCGCTCTTTAATTCGTGATAAATTTGTCTCCATGTCTTCTTTTTCCTGCATCCTAAGGTCCAGTTCTTGTTCCTTCTTTGCTAATCGATTTGACATATCCGTATTCTCTTTTTCCAGTTCTTCTGCTTTCTTCCTAGCGGCTACTAGTTCTTCTTCTTTGGCCAGCAGATGAACTATTTCTTTGACGTTTATATTCAATGGAGCCACATCTGGATTTTTAACGCCCAGTTTTTCATTTTTGTCGTTTTGTTGAAGGATTATCTGTTGGGCGATTCTGTCAAAGAGTAACCAATGTTGCGGATGTGATCCATAGTCAAGGGGTAACAGTAAACAATGTTCTAGTAAGGACAACAAGTGTGGATATGCGGCAGTGTGACTTAGTTTCTTTCTAATCAGTTCGAACATTGTAGATGCACTCTTCGTATCGATATGATCACTTTCAAACTTTCTCGCCAGTTCTTTTTCATCCTCGTTTCGGACCATCTCAAAGAAATCCAAATGCCTATTCAGCGTTTCGTTTTCATGACTTCGGAGTTTATCAATAATTGGTTGAATGCCCAGCATGAGAAACTCGTATCGGAGATGTAAGCGAAACTCTAAATTCTCCTGTCCAAGACCGTAATTTAGTACGGCATTCACGAATGACATAATGGCCGTTTTCAAGTTAACTTCGTCCCGGTAAATACCCGTACTCCGGTCCAAGTCATTGATTATCCCTTGAAATCTCGTGCGTTCATATGCGAATTTCTGGTAATGCAGCATAGCGTCTAGGATCTTTTTGTGTCCGCCCGAAACTAGACATACGGCGCCAAGGATCTCCAGTACTGCGATTTTAGTCTTTATATTCTCTGTATTTAGCGACTGTGCAATTGTGTTTATGCTCGTCGGATGTGCCAAAACGTGAGCTCTGCCCGTCTAGAACAGATTTAATGTTGTAAATTGTTGGATCCCGCAGACATCGGCAAGAAATATGAACCTTATTGATTAGAGTCGGGGTAGATTCAATAAGGGCATTTGCATTACAATATGTCACCAAGTCTCTAGGCGGCTAGCATATTAATGCTACGGGTGCGCTGGTTTTAATCTAGGCTTTAGTTCTCGCAGATAGATATTATCAGTTGACATTTACATCTTAAAGTTGCATGTAAAATGTATAATGAAAAATGTAACTAGCTCCAGATATGTCAGAGTAGTAACAAATATAGTATTACTCTTCTCGTATTCATTTCTAAAGGAGTTTATGCAAGAAAAACTAAAACTGCTTTAGCTGAAATTCTGCGGATGTAACTGAATTATACAAACGGGAATTAACGCGCAAGTTTCATTGTACGGTACATTAAGTTACACTTGTTCGCGTATAAATACCGGTTGTTAATTGACGAATGAGCAAAACGGTCAATATACTTACCGAGTTATTCATGAGGGCTTTGAAGCAGCCAATTAAACTCGTGTGTATCGAACTTTGCGCTGTCTGGTAATCCATTCGCTGCAGGTAATCAAGTAAAGCGGACAGGCCGTCCAGTTCTATAAACCGAATTACAAAACTGTGGGTGGACGTTCGAAGAGCAGTCTTCAAACCGTCCAACTGTTTCGTTCGTGATCGAACTTCTTCATCGATACTACCTTCGTTCGGATACTGCAGCTGTACAGAGAAATAATCGCCATTAAAGCAAAGACACAAAACAATTAATTGGTTAAATGGATTGCTGTAATTTTCAGTTTCCACGGAAGTCTTTTTTATTTTTAAGAGCAATCAAAGAAAAAAAGCAATTGAAATCAAAAGTTCAAAACTGTAAGAAAATACACCACGAAAATTAAAAATCAGTGGTGAATTTCTATAGAAAATAACCACCAAATCATCTCTTGTGATTCAAAGCTTGTATTTACACAAAAAATTGAAAACATACATACTCGTATATAAATATAAATCCTCATTATTATGAATTTTCACACAAAACGCATTTATTTTTCTTGTAAAATTATAAAACTAGTATCACTTTACAAATGTAACTAACAAATACTACTAAATCGCTGAATAAAATCTAGTTTTATCTTAAAAGTCATAAATTTTAACAGTGTATTATTAAATTATTACCCTAATTTAGATAAAGATGTCACATTTATATCATGCTGGCAAACAAATATTGTTGATTGTACTTTGATATGAAAAAATAAACAATAAGCATAAGTCAAAAAACAAGAGACAGTATTAATAATTCATCGTCAATAAAATAATGTATAATTTATTTTTGTAAATAAGCACTTCCTACACAATCTAATTTGATTAATATTATTTATTGCATCTCTAAAGAAGTCAGTATAATTAAGATGTAAAATTAATAAACATTCTGTTTATAATTAATTAAATTGTTAGTACAAATGACCTCAAGAAAACAGGATTATAAGAATTAATGTCATCGTCAGCCAATCCAAATAAGGCTTCGTCAGTATTCGCAAAAATACAAGTTCGCAAGAAAAAAAAGTAAGAAAAATGTTCTACAATCCCGCAGTGTACTTATACGCGTGGGTGTTATGTTGGTTGCAGACCTACGCGGGTTTATTTCAATGTCAGTTACTGCCGGTATATAAACATATCTTGAATTCTGATAAACAAAACAAATGCACAACCTATTGACACAGATACAAACTCTTTCATGTTTCAATGAATATAAAATATACAACCTTCGTGTAATTAAAAATACAGAAGTCAAGTTGAACAAGAATATACAGATGTTTGAATGCACTGTACATAGAAAGAGTAAACTTACTGTAGCCAGTGTTTGTAAACGTTCAATATAATGTTCAGGTGCGTGTGTTAAGTCTGTGGTACTGTCCGATCCCTTTCTCGAACAGTATATTTGCCATTTCTTCTGTGATGGTAAGCTGAGCATAGCAGCTTTATTGGGCGCTGTCAAGTCAAGTTCTTCCTGTAAAAGAAATAACGATGATTATATTTATGTCTGAGAGACTAATTCATAGCAGGACCCTGAAATTAAAATATAATAAGAAAGATATGCTGACAAAAATGTGTTATGATAAAATTTCAACTAAACAAATACTCCTGCAGAATAATCTCTAATATATTCTCGAAAACTAACTGTTAATAGAATGAAGATCAACGTAATGCAGTTATGCAAAACAATTTGTTCACAAAATTTATGCAATAGGAAGTAAACCAGCGAAGGTGAAAAAATTACGAAATTATTGCGATATTTTTTTCATGCTACATAAACATTATGCACAGCTGAGTTCTGTTAATGAATCCTTAAGAAGAATAATTTAATTAGTTTAGCAATCTAAATTTGTTTATTTGTTTTGAAATAAATATAGTTCAAAAGATGAGTATCATATTAACGCCAAGGTTTCAGAACACTTTATATTTGCTGTATTAATGTTATATGTATTGTAAGTTAATATTGCTAATTTTAATCTCAAATAGAATATAAAATCTCTATTTAGTTTCATAGAACTATGTAACTAAATATTTCTAATTAGTTTCAACTTCTTTATGAAGTATACATTTCTGGCTGAATTTATAGAAACAAATAAGGTAGTTCTATATTTTGCCAATAGTTCAAGCCGATTTATGACAACATTTAGTTACACGACATGGTTTTGCGCAAGTTCAATAACTTGTTATGTGTGGTCGTGTTATTTTCATCCAATTATCTCAACTACAGCTCACTGCTATAGAGAACAAGGATTAGTTGATCAGCTTCACTGAATATATAATAACAGCTACAGCAAATGATCCATTAAATAAAAATACAAATCGGTGCAAAAAAGTCCTATAAAACAACGTTCCTCTGTGTTTCAACAACGTGAGAACTTCTGTAATAACATTGTTATATACGATTTCATAACAAAAAGAATGTTACAATAGTCTAAGGTATATTTGTGCATAGATAAAGAATTACTAGTTCTGTATTATTATTATTATTTAATTGTAGAAAATTTCTGCAATGAGTTATAGTCGTATGTGCAATGTCAGAAAAACTAGAAACACTTTGTATTAGATTTACAAAGGAACATTAACCTTGCAAGTAATGGTTGTAGAAGTGTATACACGAGTAGTTACTACATTAACCTTAATGAATAACAAACCGTTCCATTGTCGACTGTAACGAAACAAGTCTGCTCATGTACTAGATATAGAACAGTTTGAAAAATCATAAACCGAAGATCGAAAAACTGTATTGTGAGAACTTGCTTGTTCCTTTTATGGCATTTCTATAAACAGATCAACCATGAAATGTTTATATTTCAAGACAAAAAACAGCGGAGAGAAGATGATATGTATTGTATAAGAAACGTGAAATTACTACCGACAACAGCAGTCGAGGAATATCAATATTTCTATTGACAAATATTATTTATTCTTTAACAACAATTAAGGTCAAACAATTCATTAGATTAACGTGAACTTTTTATTAACAAAAACTATAACTGCATACATCCGAAAGATATAATTCGTGGAATTGCGACCATCATATAACTTGTTAAAAGCGCTACGGATAATTTAAAAGTAATTTTTTCAATACTCATATGTAATTCTTCACGGAATGCGTTTGTTTTTTGTTTGTTCATTTATTAGGGTCAACCAACCGGAACTCGTTGCATATACGATATCTCCATCTAAGCCAGCTATGAACGTCCACTTTCGACAACTGGTTGTTTTGGTGCGAATATGACATCACATACTAGGCATTCCAGTAGTAGTTTCATTTCGATGCATTTCAATGTCAGAAAGGGAAACTTACTCTGCTACAACAGTATATTGAAGGTTCCCAAAACATACTGATTAATTAGTGCCTCCTCCCAAACAGGATATGCGCAACCAATTTCAATTCGTTTTGACGTAAGATTGTTTCAGAAGTATGTTAAACGACCAATAAAAAAACTGGAATATATAATTACATTATGTAACAGAGTATTATTTCCTTCAATAAGCATAGTATAAATATACGTTACAGTGAAATAATACTATGAAATACTTTATTTCGAATCAATATTCGAAATCCTACTAATTTCATACAAAACGCATTCTACAAAACTATACTAAATTAATACCTTTAAGAATATTTGAAAAAACTTAATAATTTATGTATGTTTATATAAACAAGGATCTATTTTTAATACATAAATAACAAAAAACCTTTCTTTTTTAAATTGGATCTCGAAAGAATGGTCGAAAATAATTAGTATATCAGATAGTAGTATATGTATGTATTAATCAATTATACGATTTCTTTTCTCTGTATTATAATGGATATGTAATTGTGTATGTTTGTGTGTGTATGTACGTACCACAAGTTCGGCAAACTTGGCATCCAATTCGTCCTGGGGCGGCATCGGTTGCGTGGGTGTAAGTGCCTGAAGCGACAACGTGCCCGTGTGCTCCACCACACAGTATGTGATCTCCGGAGGTTCGTCATTCTACAAAAAACACAAACACACACACATAATTACCATCAATGCTAATTATATATGCATGGCCACATGGACATCGGCACGTAGCTTTTACCCGTAACTAATAAAATGATAACCAACCATAATTACACCGTTTTCTCCGTAACTATTTACTCAATAATGGCACGCAGAAATTATAAGAAATATCTACGCAAATGAGAAATAAAAAAAAACATAGGAGAATATTCTATAAATTCCGAGAATAAATTATGTTCCAAAGTGAAATGGTCAATTTTAGTGTCAAACAATGTACTATAAAAAAAATTGATTTCACTCATATTTGTACTGTAACAGAACAACCGGAAATGCTAAGTGTTACAAGTTTCATAACGTATGTAATAAAATTATTTCTAATACGGAAAATAAAATATCACCCGGTGAGGAGAGAGGGGACTATAAAAATAATCAGAAATAATAAACGATATTGAGATGACAGTAGCTGCAAAGGATGTTTACTCGTGTAGAAAGTAATATTGATTGTTATCTTGTTTTATTATGACAGTGAAGCCGTAAATATACTCTTTCTTTTAAGAGAAACATAGTTCTGAAAAATATCTTGTATCTTCTTCTGTTCGTTGATGAAATTATTAAACTTTTAATCTTCTTAAAAAGAAAAGACTTTTTTACATAACTTCTAGGTTTATAACAATAAAATTGAGAGAACATTTCTATAAAACTTTGTAAAATATAAGACTTGTTATCTTCGATTTACTAATATTATATTCCACTTATTGTAATATACTACACATGTATATATTTTTTTACTTAAATTATACATCCATTTAGATAACATTAAG
>JAGJTL010000104.1:2384002-2401774 GCA_022063505.1 Calosoma granatense | reverse complement strand
ATATATGTGTCGCATGTTGATGATTTTCGAAGATCGCAAGATATGAAAAGAAAGTTCTGGATATTCACCGAAACACCCTGTATGTTTATCTTGGCGCAGATATTTTCACTACGGTGAATCACTGAGCAAGAATTCAAATAAAACTTTTGCGTTCACTTGTTTGCAATTTGGCTTCAGGCGCAAACTCTCCATCATCAAAGTTTCGCGCGCGCGAACTTACATTAACTTACCCCGTGCCGTTGACTTTCTGTTCAGAGCAAGACCAACTCACGTATGCACAGTCAATAAAATAAGCGAGAAATTATTCACACCTCACTTGGCAAAATTCCTATAACGTACCTCGTCACGCAGAATAATATGCATCGAAGTCATTTCACTGTACTTGCAAAACGTTAATGAGTTTTCATCAACAAATCTTTCAGACTTTGGTTTTAGAAGAAGTTCAGTGACATGTAGATATAAAGGAAAATTTGAATAACTTGAAAATATACACCGAGTGTCTCATGAAATGATGTATAATAGGACTATGTTCTCTGTACAAATCCTGTAGAAAATATATTTTTATATTTAAATTTCTGCAATATTGCGTGGAAAAGGAATGCTAAAATCAACCCACTATTTATAAGGTAACAAAAAAGATACAAACATTCTAACAATTTTTTTTGCCCTTGAAATATCAACAAAAATTTTATAAGGCAATTTATAATATATCCTTGCCAGTCTAGACATGTAATAACAGTAGCTTATACGTAAAATATAACTGAAAATAAATTTGTAAATCCCACTAACAAAAGTATGATTGACACAATCCATTCAAAAGAACTGCTTAGCAATTCGTTTTTACGGCCCTACTCCAGACTTCCAATTACTGTATCATATCGAAAAAGGCACCCCACCTGTTTTTATAGGCCTTGTAACTTTTGAAAATAGTGTGATTCTTTTTTATCCTGGTATTAAATAATAAATTGTTATAAAGGATAAGCTGAAAATAAGATCAAATTATCGTATTTATATTTTATGGCATATTTTAATATGATAAAAATTTCATTTTTTGCCAATAAAAATATTCTATTCATTGACTATACTTTAACCAGAATATTCATTTGGCTCCGTTTTTTATTATTCGTAAAAAAGAACATAAAAATGAATCACCGAAAAACATTCCACGATCAGATTAAATTGTTTTGCAAGGAGCATTAAGATTTCGCATTAATTATAGAACCAGTTTTTATGCGATTGAATAATACGTTTTTGAAAATAACATTGTGCCATCACACACAGCACTTGGTATGGCGGCATGTCCGTATGTAAAGTAAAAGCAAAATAAGCGAGAGAAAGTTTTCTGATACGCGTGAAATGGAATGAAAACAAAAATACGATGAAAGAAGAACGTAACCGTATGTACATTCTCACACATGTCTTTAAAAGATTGATCTCTGACGGTCAAACACAATGCATACATACCAGACACAACTTGTAACAAAAGTTATTGAACTTTAAACAAGTGCCTAGTGCATGTTTCACTATTCATTTCTAACAATATCTTTTCTCAAATACAATCATCTTTCATTTTAAGCGAACTGTAAATTTCAAATGAACAAATCAATATCAATTTTAGAAACAAGCAGAAATATGACTGTAATATTTCTTGAAAACATTCAGGCAAGTAAACTTATGTTCAAATCAAAAATAGGACGCACTCGGCAGGTTTAATGACAAGGAAATGTGAACTTGCAGAGAGTAATAAACGTTTAAAATAACGCAGAGCATTAAATAAAGGGCACAAGTTTTCACGAGAGTGAACGTTATACTGAATTATTTCCTCAATAAAGCTACAGAGAACGATGTTTCTTCGCTCTGCTCAGCACAATCTCCTTATAATGAAGTCATAATTCTTTTCTTTCTCTCGGTGGATATCAGATCAAAGTGTTTTCTATGTCAAGGGTACCCCACCATACCTAGCAGTACTGTAGCTACCGAATGCAAAGCCTAATAAACTGGTTCCATGCTGCTACACAGACTGGTATGAACCTGCTGCAGTGCAGTGCTGTGTTATCATTGTTGCGAAGAAAAGGGAACATTTTCACTTTACGCCTACACAACATTCCGCGAATATACAATTGAAAAATAACATCACTTGCAATGTAATATATAGTTTACATACATTCCTCACTCAACTGGCATTCACTTTAGAGTGAATTGAAATTATACATCTTAAAACATATATGGCAGGATCAAATAAATAAAACTAAGATTACATGAAAATATTTTAAAGTTCTTCGAAAAGAAAGAGAAAATATTACCAATATTATTATTCTTGAATATATAAAACATACTAGTTTAATCTATGAATTAATATATATTAATTTTACTTTGAATTTAAATAAAATTCCATATTTGAAAATATTCCTGTATAAATAAAATGTATGTCAACTGGAATATGATACAACTAGCATAAACATTGTTTTCAACACATATAAGGCTTTCAGTTTCTAAATTCTTCGAAATGTTTCTCGGATCTCAGAAACAAACTTGTACAGACAATAAAGAAGTTACCGGCAAACTTCAATGTAATTCTGTTAAAGTTTCTTCTTGAACTTTTTGTAGTTACAAACAATTCAAGTTTGTGTCCAATGATAAAAACGAATAAAAGAAAAGTTCGAACGACAAACTGGAACGAAAATAATTCTGTGTTTGTAATGATGGGAAAATACTGTTTTTTGTATAATTCCGAGGTTATTTATAGACCAAATCTAGGAAAGTTTTTTTTTAATTCCAATACCTTGAAAATGAACTAAAAATACTTATTTCAATATTGCATAACAAGGTTGTTAAACATGTTTTTCTGTATTATATGAATACATAGTAAATATCTCGCCCCCCCCCTCTAAAAACTGCATATCTGAACTTGAGGGCGTAATTATGTATTTCTATAACATATGTTTTCTCAAATCTTCCACGGTAAAAACATTGAACAAATTTTAGACATGTTACTTAGAAAGCTAAGTAATTATATAGTATAATACAACATTAATTCATGATTCCAGGAATCACTACTACTTATAGATTCTGTTATAAAAACTGGATACTATCAATAATTACCAATTAGATGTACTGTATATCCTATAATCATTCTATAACAGCACAAGTTTATTAACTGTTTATCCATTATTTCCAACTAAAGAAAGTTATGGCAAAACATTTACAAATACCTAATTACATACATATTAGATTTTTATTGGATTTTAATCAGATTTGTAAGTTATTAAATTGAAGTTTCATTTTAAGACACTTTCAATAAATGTCTCTAAAATAAACTAATTTGCTGAAATAATTAGAATAAATGGAACAGCGGAAATACGGTTTTTTTCGTGCTTATTTTATTAATTTGTACATTTACGGGTATAATACGCTGATTAATTTTATTGTTTATTTCATTTTAGTAAAAGTAAAAAATAGATTATTGAAATCCATATTATACGTTTATTATATTATAAATTAATTTTCTTAAAAAATACAATATTTGTATGTTTAGTTCATGTTTTTGTAAGAAACCCATGGTAAAAGAAATTTAGCGTCAAATGTTTTGCAAACATTAAAGTGAAATAAAATAATTACAGAGAATGTCCCGCTATTAATGACAGGTTATTATCCAAAATTTTAGGTTACTTTTTATAGACAAATGTATCAAAATTAAATTGACGTCTTCCTGTTTTTATTTTCACAGACAAATAAGATTTCTTTCTGTAGAAATAAAACTCTATAGTTATGTATGCATGTAAGTATATCCAAACAGGAACAATATAATTTACCTACAGTACTGCCAACCAAACAGAACAAAAGTGAAAGAAATAATAAATGATACCATAAGAGAGAGATTCCCTTGACCTGTGTAGTCCAGTACCTATTCAATTTAGTGAACACAACTAGATTTTATCATCAATTTATCTGTGAAGGAACAACCTTGAAATATCAACATCTATTAATTAAATCATTTATGTAGGAGTCGTGTCCATTATATATTTGAATAAATTACATTTAAGATATATTACATTCGCTGTCAAAATGAAACTGTGCTGAGTAAAATTGATTAGTGCGTTAAAACAAATTAGTTGATGCATTTAAAATGATGCAAGTAACATGAAAGCAGTAAAAACAAAAGTAGTATGTACTTGTAAATATATGTATATTGGATGTGCACCATATTACATATTCAACTGTTCGACAAATGAAAGAGTAAATGTTTTGAGTGAATTAAAACTCTGACAGACACGGTTGATAGACGGACAGACAGACGGACGGGTAGATAGATAGATAGACAGATAGATAGATAGGTAGGTTTAGTTTGAAGTTTGATTGAAATGTAGGTGAGTACATACCTGCAGGCAACCACACCAGCCGCGCCGCGAGCGCACGGCGGGCATGGTCGGGCAGTGCAGCCGCGGCAGAGCGCCGGTTATTTCTTCCCAACCCGGTAACTTCACCGAGCACTTTGGCAACCCCTGTAACCAATAACCACACTATTAATATCAACACAATCAGAAAACATTAATCAATCATACTTTCAAGAAACATTATTCTTATTTTATTTCCTTACGCATGATATTTCAAAAATATAAGTAAATAACCTAACATTGTATTATTACTAGATACCAGATATATTTTCATTGTTACATATGTACATGTTCAATAGATAATCAGTATTCTAGGAAACATCTTCACTTCTCTCGTTGAACAGTTAATTATTATGTAGAAAAAAGAACACGAGATCCAATTATTTGGAAAGCGAAGACAAATATAATGGTCCTGGTGATTAGTTAGTAATATAATTCTCATGCAATCATTCATATTATAAGATTCTAGATTAACCCTACACAGAAGTACTGAAACTCTTTCGCAATTATACTCATGGAAATAACATTCCTTAATAATGTGAGATTACATTGTAATGTAATAAAATTATAGTGCTCTAGTTGCGGAAATTATGGTTCTAGTTACAATTAATCTTTGTAATTATGAGTTTAATTAGCAACTATATTATTTATTAGTTTTATTTCCTTTTAATTTAATTTATTAAATTCATTATGTTACAAATATATAATATATATGTATGTGTATTTGTTCCGATAAAGAACAATATATTTTATTTTATTAATTTACATTTTATTCCGTCAAATAATGATGAAAGAAGTTTTAAACTGTATTTGATGCTATTTTAAATTAAATTATAATAATTATAACCTTTGATATATTTGAGTTTTTCGAAGTATTATATCATACTGTACATATTTAGGTATGCAATAACTGCAATGGTAACATATCTAAAAGCAGTGTGAGTAATACTTTGTTTCGCCTGCAATACCTTTTATACAATACAATATCATATGCCCCCCATAAAATGCAGCAATTTAATCTTATGCGTAACATATAAATCATTTAAAGTGCTTCTGTGGGTGAAAACAAAACTCATTTGATTGCAAGTAAACGAAACGAATGTTCCTCATAACACTACTAAACTAGGGGATATGACAATTCGGCTTTTGCAACAACCCCACGCGATCCAATATTCAAAACACTCGCCATTGCACCAGCGCATATTTCATCCGGGCACCCTCTGATAAAAAAGTTCATTCGTACATTTTATGTAATTACATTTTTGTAACCACTGATTGAGCAACTGAGGAGTCCCACATTTTGATAACTACTGGTACCGCATCTTTCGTGTTTGAGAGCCCCACTTTCATCAAATTTTTCCAAACGTTATCAACACCGTTCCGGTATAATAACACACGTACGGAACTGATACCGGTTCTAGCATGTTAAAGCCTGTAGGCTATAGAGGAATATGTATATACTTGTTGAAAATAGGTTATCTACTTTAGAACCTCACTAAAACGTAATGATTTATGTGTTGAGAGATCTATGAATACGTGACTGTTCGTAAACGTCTACAAGATGCTTAAGTTTTACGATAAGTGCACCTGTACTGAAATTCAATACACTGTAAGTACCTACCGTACTATTAGTTAAGTGAATTTGTTATCTAATAGTAACTTTATCACGCTATGTACATTACATATAGCACATAGTTTAAAGTATATACTTTTTCTAATTTTTTACATAAATTATAATAATTTACTATATTAATGTTTAAAAAAATCTAAATTACCATATCTATTAATATAATATAACACTTTCACATGGAATTCTTAGTTAATTTGTTATTGTAGATGAAAATAAATATGAACATTAGAGTTTCCAAATTGAATCAGTCCTAGTTACGTTTTCAATCGATACTTTCAATTTCATAAGGACGCCTTAAAACAATAAATTATACGTATCACCTTGAAGTGCACATTAAAAATTTCTCAACACTGAAAGGACGTATTTACCAATAAATATGGAGATGCCAAGAATTCGTAATCAATTAATAAATCCACGTCTCAACTGAACGTGCAAATCCATTTATTTACAATTATAGCAGCGCGAGATATAGATCAGTTTTTCCATAATATTGTGCCAGATGGACTAGTTGATGAGGGACAGGGGGGGTTGGAGGGGGATAATCCTACTTATAATGATTGTATGTGACAACTTAAATACCGTGTTATAGGTTTAATACAAGCTCTAAAGAAAGTGCACGTCTTGTATCATAAATTAAACTCGACTTATCGATATTCAAGTAGCCGCTATAAACAGACTTTCACGTGACCATTTTATATATATTAATTTTTATTGTGTAGTTAACCTTCATTTTAATAGAATGCCGATGCAAGTAAGTGCAAGATGGTGTTGTAAAAATGAGGATGACGCCATGTAATTCCAGTAGCATGCATTAAATTTTGTGCTAAACATTTTTTATTAGTTTTTTATTACATACATAGAATACTTATAGGTAGGTATGTATGTACGCACTTGACATAGAAATGGTCGTTGTTCCTATAGCTGCAGGCTAAAACGTGATTGTTAATACATGCGAATATTAATTATTAATACATGTACTTGGAATACAGTTAATATGCGTGTTTACTTATAAATACCTTTTCTATTGCGCTCCTGACAATTATAAATATATACTTAAACTAACATACTTTTCAATATTATGTATGTAATTAACGCTAGGTACGTAATTAGACATTAAATATGCGGCATGAAATCATCACTTTATTTGTCAAATAATAAAATTTATGTTCATGTTTATTACAAAAAAAAATTACTTTCGCTTCTTTTTGTTTTTATGATATTGGCGTATGTATGAGGCATGGAACAAATATTTATTTAGATATTAATTTGACGAGAATATGTTTAAGATGTCAGACAAGTTAATTCTATAAGTTGGTTTCATGAATAAGATCAGGGCCGTTTTTAAATAGTTTTAAATAGCCCCGAGCATTTTTACATTGGAGTTCTCTAATTAAGCATTAGAAGGGATTTTTTGGCTGAATATTTTATCAATAAATCCTTTTGACACAGATAATATTTTCTTGTATTATCTTCCAGCAGAACCCTCCAATGCTCTAATGCACACTGTCTATTCCGTAAAACTATTCTTGGTTTTCCACTATTTTTTCGCAATCAACTTGACAACATTTAACTGGTCATGCATCTTCAGGTAAACCAAAGACGTTACGTCATGGACGTTAAGTTGTAAAGGCCACTACGATCACCTGCACGAGTCACGTGTAAATGCGAGTACACAAATAAATCAGTTATTCCTACGCGTATTACACACACACACAGGCAGCCATGTACATGCACTCCATTCAATAATAATAATTAACATTTAACATAACTATGCACATTGTTGCATTTATAATCAGTCGGCTGACTACAGGATCACGTGTATCGCAGGAGTAGACTTGTCCGCTACAACATAAGACAAGATGCATGTAGTTAGTATGCACGTATCACACTTACAGTAAATTATATCAGTGGCGGAGTTTATACATTTATTTATCTGTTTAACAAAATTACAATTTATCTTATAATTATTTAAATATATGCCCACATCTATGTATATGTCAAAATGACACAATAACACTTATGTGTTTTTTCATTTAAAATTTTTTTAGCATCACCAGAATATAAAACTTTCACAGACCATCATTCAACATAATGTGCATTTATTGTTCTTTAGTTTATATATAAATTGTACAATGAGAAAAAATGTTATTGTTCATAATTCAGTGAAAATAATTTCGCCACATAAGGAGTGAATGTCATACAAACACAAATACACAGCCCACTGCCTGAATCAAGTGCGACTATTATATATTTTACGCGCGCCAGATTTCAATAAGTATAAAACAATGACATTTCATTTTATAAAGCGGGAAGTGAAAAATATGTAATTAAAATTCGGCTAGAAAAAAAAAACTAAATATCAAATATAGTAAATACTGAGGTCAAACGAATTACGATAATTTCTCATTAGATAAAAAGTAAATTATATGTTTTTGAAAATTAATACTGTTAGATTTTTAATTCAAGTGAACATATACATAACAAAAAAATAAATAAACACTTACGAATTGAATTTCTCCCGGACGTTTTTCGAGATATGTATAACGGTTAGAATTTTTTTAACAATACTTTAGAAATGTATATGTAGATATTTGTATTGGCTGCACCTATGTATATGTCAGACATCGTCTATTATATACATATCATTCGCCATTCACTCGTTTCATTATTTTCTTTCAATACACAGATCTTGTTGTGTGTGTCTTTTACACTTTCATATAAACTATCTATTTCATATATGTCAATTATTATTTTCCAAAACGAACGATGCAGTTAAGAAAATGAAACTAAAATTAACACGTGTCACACATATGCCATTTTCATATACATATTTTCTGTTACAACGAATTAATTCAATATCTAAACACACTTTACTTTTTGTACCAATATAAAATAATTTGTATTAAAAAGTCAGTGTGTTATTGTAGAACGTCCCCTGCTGAACAGTACGCCACTGGTTTGTCACAGCAGGAAAAGGTAATACAAAGTGCAATGGTTTGCCTTGAAATGACATTCGTATCTTGCTGAGATTCATAGCATGAGTTTGATGCATCGATCCGTTATGTGCTGCAGAGATCAGGTACGGATACGGAAACACATTAAGCGAATAAACACGCACAGTCGACTAGATCCAAGTGCATTTCCTGCTACTGTGAAACTATCCATTACATACACACATACGCACATATATATAGGTATTTCCATGTAGGAAATTGTACATGGCACTTTTCCTTATCTTAACGTATTTAATGGAAACTTTTATTTCATTTTGACAACCCAGCGAGTATTAACAAAAATTATACGAATAGTTTATTGATGCTGAACAGGAAAATTAACGTTACTTCTGATAAAACATCACTAGTCCTGTTATAGAAATTGCTATTGTTTTAGTTTCTTGGAAAAATCATTTTCGTGTTTTCTGGCATGAAAAATAAAACGTGCCAAATTCTTTGCGGCTTAGAACATCTGTGTCAACATCAGAAACAATGTTCGAACCATTTAACACTTAAATTTTGTATGTCAAAGCAGGAGCATGGAAAGATAAAGCTGATGGTGAAATAATGACATACTTAACTATGGTACATGGACGTATTACACGGTAGCTTAGCTATGTTTATGCACTGACAACACTTATAGATGCACACTAACTGTTGTCAATGTTTCAGCAGATAGTCACATAGCGTGTACTTGTACTGAAGACATAATAAATTATTAGTGCAATCAAAATGTAAATATGTAGAAATAAGATCTTAAACAAATATGTCAAAATTTCTAGAAATATCAATTATTCAAACAGAAAAATACACAACAATATTTATACGTAGCAATAGTAGGAAATATTATGTGATATGAACAATATTACAAGTCAGGCTGGCATGAGACCAGAACATGTATTCAGTAGATATTCAAGAGCAATTAAACGTATTACGGTACTATAAAATCACCATAAATGATATCACCAAGAGTGTTTACTTTCCTAGAACATTTTACGTGACAAAATAAACTTATAGGTGACATCGCATAAACTGTACAAATAAAATAGGAGACATATACATATGTGTATTCAATCTTCACACGCGTCAACTTTTAGCATAAAATCATTTTATTGTCTTGTATGGACCCAGGTACATATAATATTATAGAAATAATATATATTAAAATAGTATATAAAAACTTGTTAAAACTAATCTATTGAACCCTTACGAATTAATTTAATTTTTCCGGAACCCTTATTTTATATTACATACATTTCAGAGACAGACAATAAGAGTAACATGTATTACTATAATTTAAGCTAAATATGATATATGTACTTAGATCTATAAAGGAATTTGAATTATCTAATAAATAGTAAATATTCCGATCACGTTTTTAACAATCTAGTTCAACAAATACAGGTATGATCACATCATAATTCCAGGTACACGCAAGTAAGTATTTTCCTACCTAAGAGAATTATGAAGAAAACCGCATGATTAATATCAATTTTAATTTCCGCATTACTTGAACACATTTAATATAAATCACTCTAGAACCTCTCCACATAATAGCTACTTTTTATACATAAATATCAGTTAGTCAGCGAATACATTTTTCCCTGATAATATAACAGAGAGAGAAAAAAAAACAGCTGCAGCGCAGTAGACAATCCGGATACGTAATACTGGGAAATAGTCGAGTTAAACCACTTCTTTGCCAATAATTACACTGCACAAACGTGCATTACCATGTGATCTGCGAATTTTTTACGTAACTTGTCTGTGCTTGTATTTCGAGAAGTAAAGTATGTATGTAGTATAATGCATTTGTACTGTACACACACAGCAAACAACAAATCAACCAGGAACAAACAATAGCCGATTTCTTCTTTAATTCTAATTAGTCACGTACTTAACCGTATTTTCGATCAATAGATAGATACTTAGAGTACTTTCGAAATTGCAAACAACGTTAAATCTAGGGGGACATTAGAAAATATTCATGAGAAATGTCAATTTTGTCTTTGTTCTTTCTAGAAACGTCTTTATGTAATAATATCTCTACAGGATTACTTTAACAAAGAATTATTTCAATTTAACATCAAAGGCAATAACATCAAATCGATACCTTATCATATTCAAGCAATATTGTATCAATATTCTAGAGGATATAAAAATAAACTTCAGCTTAAGAGGACCTATACGTATTATTATTAATGCCAATTTAATTTGGTATTGTTAAATTTAATTTTAGATAAAATATAGCCTCTGTTTATAGAGATAAGATATACACATATATACAATTATAAAATTTTATATTTTTATAAATGATATCATTTTTACTTTCTTATACACAGTATAAGGAAGTGTTGGAATCATGAAAAAAATCGATTATGAAATTTTGATGTATTATTATTTTAATCCAAGCAATTAATGTTATGAGTATTATAATATGTCATTTAATTATTTCATATAACTTACAGGTTTTTCTTGGGTTTTTACCGTAACATATAGCATGTCCAGTATAAAATTATCCAGTTTTTTTACTATCATGTTAAATATCATCTAAAAGCTGTTTAAGTAAAAAAAGACAGTTATATTAATGCGCCACATAATTCAGTAATCTATGACTTGAAGAGATCATGATCCGGAAAAGTGTTGTACGTACGCTCATTTGAACGGTACAGAAATGTCAGAAAGATAATAAACTCCCATCCATCTGAGCCAGATCATTACCCAGCTGAGTATTTCATTGCATGTACAGAGAAAATTAATAAAGCAAGAATGTGCAGGAAATCAATTTGAAACCGCAAATAGACTTGCATCGTTGTGTACAGCTCAAAAACTAGTTAAACTTGACAATTCTCCTTTTTACTGTGTACGTTAAATTACTCAGATATGATGGTAAATCATTGGCATGCCAGTAACTAATATGCCAATGAACTTGTTTGTTATGTTACTACCGTAGATAAGAACAAGAGCAGCAAATAGAAGTATCATGGCAAAGCAAATATTAATTAACTCTTGGTATATTACAAGAGATAATAGAAACTTAGGAATAAGTGTTCTTACAAAGGAAAATTAACATTACATATTTATATTTGCAATTTCTTATAATTAATTTGTTCCAATCTTCCACGGTAACATGCAGTATGCTGATTCATGTAATCATTCAGTTAATATTGTTTAGCATCGAACATCTGTCCAATATTTTACCTTTGATTTAAAGGCACTTACTTATAAATGTCATTTTTTGCTATATTAAAACTAGTTGAATTTAGATTAATTAATAGTAACCAACTAAATCAATACTCCAATTTCTGTTCATTGCCCCCACAAGTATTGATTATAATTAACACATATACAACCTGTGTCATTTGGTGTTATTAAAGATAAATATCTTATATAAATGTTTACTATTTTCTTCCAATACACAACATGTCGCATTCCAGCGAAGAAATTGAAACTAAATCCGTAATTTATGTGATTCGATTAAAAACTGTACTACATATTATTAAATATGTAAATACTAGTATTTAAATCACCGTTCAAGTATTTGAAAAAGTATCAACAAAAAGAGAAAATCATCACCTGATATATGTATATTATGAAAATATTTAGTTTTCACCTTACTGCAAACGTATTAATGTAGGAAATAATTATAAAATAAGTAATAGGCATATATTAGAATATATTAATTATACAATTATGCAACACAACCGGAAGATATTTTAGTTTATAGCTATTCAAATTTATTTGACAAAATTTCCAACAATAAATATACATTCAAAATTTAGTAAAATATTTAAGCATTAATACTTTTTCGTCATAAATAAAATAAATTTAGAAATTAGTATACAAACACATTCAGATAATTTTGTGTATAAATACTTTTTTATATATTGCAGTACATAATTATTGTTATTATATGTATGTATAACCATACATAATTATTAGTTATAAGAAAAAATATGTTTTAGTGCATTTATGGTTTTGTATTTATCAATTATGTTTATATTTAGTACTAATATCAAATGCGCTCGAGAGCGCCAAACAAATATTTTAAAATATTATTTCAGTAATAATTACATACCATATGGATTTTATCCATTAATTCGGCCAATTGTTCTTTACTGCACATCTTGTCAAAGATCAAAGTATTCGGTAAACAAACTTAAAATCAAATTCGCAATCACAACAAACATAAGTCACTCAAAAATCCAGCGAAATCATTTTAAAATATCCAGTCTTCCAGACACTAGCACAACGTTTTAAAATCATTCACATTAAAAAGAAACAAAAAACCCGAAGTCGATTTTGATGATACGCGCACGTGCCTCTATGAAAGACAGCTGCAAGACAGAAGGTGTTTGGCGGTGTGTTGTTCTGATCGCAACTAGAAAACACCTGAACCAACCTTTACTCATACGTCCGAAGTGCAACCGCGCACACACACACACGGTGTTTACCTGAGGCAGGTGCGTGAAACACTGTGCTGCGACCCGCGGTCACTCAGTCAACTACGCGAACGACCTACATTGTGATCGAGGCGCCTCTACGGTAGAAAGTCGATATTAAACATAAAATACTGGCCTTAATAATTCATTTAGTATCTTCGTTTGACCTATCACCAATTAGTACTGACGTGCGTGAACAGAGTAACATAATTGTAAATAGCTGCATACAATAATATTTATCGTACACTTTATTTACAATAGTGTGATTTAGGAAAATGAGTAATTTTATTGTTATTATATCTCTTTTTATATTGAACCGGACGATAACTCGAGATATAATGAACAAAAATATTCTTGGTACTAAAGAAACAAATTTTTAATATATTTAATATAATTATTTTAATTATTCAGTGAAGCATTGTCGATATTCTGATATTTTCCAAGCGTGCAGGTATTATTTAACACCACAAAAAACTTCATTTGTGTTAATTTTTACATATTATCAGTAAAACTTTCGTTTTCACCTAATTAGGTTAATTTAACTCAAGTGGTACCAACATTAAATTAATTAAATAAAAATCGATGCCCCTACACCCATGCGGTACTGCATTAGTATACATACATATGTACATGTGGGTTGGATGAATTTTAATACCAGAATAGAAGTGAAAACAATATGCAGGTATGTACTT
This sequence comes from Calosoma granatense, assembly GCA_022063505.1. NCBI lineage: Eukaryota > Metazoa > Arthropoda > Insecta > Coleoptera > Carabidae > Calosoma > Calosoma granatense. Next base: position 2,387,623 of record JAGJTL010000104.1, on the reverse strand, counting down.
GGTTGCGAAATGCAAAATGTCAGCACATCGAACCGTACCTTACGTATCAGATCAAGACGCGATAAATTCAATCAATAGTTTCAGTATCACGTACATTGTACGTGTGTATCAGAGGATAATAGTAAAATATAAACCCGTTTTTTTTTTTTATTAGGCATTGCACCAGATATAGCACCACTGCACGCATTACTCAAAACATAATTTAATAATGTAACATATAATTTCGCGGCTTAAATTTAGCGCAACATGTCACAAAGTACGTGCAATGTAACCATTGTTTATATGGAGACACGAATTAATTAAATTTATATATGCACTGTGGGATAAAACTTATCTAATTATACATATGTGCTTTATTTCCTGCAAAGTAAGTGTGTCACGCAAAATAATTATATTATAACTTTATATAATTTTCATAACACAATTCTGAAATATTATAATATTTTAATTTACAAGAATATACTATATAATTAATAACCGTAACTAATTTTCATCAACATCGACTTATGAATGCGCATTTTTTGCCATATTTTCCAACATACCATTAGTGGTTAGGATAAAAACAATAATAACCAACAATTTATTAAAATTAAATTTATATTTGCCAATTTCTCCATGTCAGTTTATGGTAATAAAATGATTTAGTATTGCAACAGATATAATTTACAACAGGTTCTCAATGTATTACCTAATGCAGATAAATTCCAAATTTGATTTCAGGTTAAGGCAACACAGATCTAAACATAAATTGCTATAAACTCTAATCAAATCAGCTATAAAATACTCATAGACATGGTAAAAGTAAATGTAAATAGCTATAATTACAACTTAAGTACACGTTTGTTATGTTAATTAATAGTACATAGATGTGATTACAAATTTGTACATTTACCTGAAGACGAACCTGCACGATGTATTATTTATTTTGCTAGTCATTTCATATGCAACGGAGCACATATGTATTAACGACTTGCTTCATAAGTGCCGATTATATAGGACAAAAAATTCCAATGCTGTTTAGATTGACATTTTTGACATGGAATGAAGAATTTACCCTTGAAAATAAATTCCAATTAATTAAATTAAATCTACAGCAATAACTTCAACTTGTAATTAAAAATAATATCTTCTTTGTAGAAAAAGAATTGAAAGAAGATATGATAGTATTGCAGGTTTAACATATAATGAATGAAGTGTTAAATTGAAAAAATAACTATAATTTCTATAATGAATGACAAGTAACATTTACAACGAATATACACACCTTAGTAACAATATACCAAATGCACTTTATGTACTACTGATATTTGAATCTAAATTTATTGAAAATTGTTAAATATTCCAACACACTTATGGTATTAAATAACATAAAACCAGTACGAAACTATAAAACTTCAAGGAATATTAAGCAGAACAACTGTGAAACACATTGTTTTTTATATAATTTATCCTTTAAAATTTCACATATTCCACATTTCTATGCATAAATAGAAACTTCTAAGTAACATTTGTATAAGAGTCTATACAATGTTCTATGTGTATCAAATTTGACTTTGATTCTGAGAATACATACAAGGGACAGTTTGAATTGAAATTTGATATCATAAAAGGGCTTTTATCCCATGTCACAGCTAGGTAATTTGATACGGGACATTTCATGACTTTGATTGACATGTATCAAGCAATAAAGAACTATTCATATAAAATAAAACCATGCAGAAAAATTGAAATCTAGCCGGAGTAGAAAATAGGGTTTAAATGGCAGCTGAACAATATTTCTAGAATCACCAAACATGTATGTTATGTTATTTTGTAAACTCTTTATTAAAACAGGGCATAACGAAAATTACAGAACCGGCCCTGTACGAAATAACTGAATTAAATCGTACACCATATGTTTCAAAATGTACCACACAAAATGCATCTACCACACAAAGGCACACCCAACAAATTGATGCAACTTTCGTTCTCGTTTGTAAGTCAAGAATGGTCAAGAATAATATAAATAAAGTGCATCAAATATACTTATCAGTTTCTCTCTGTTTTCATTCTGAGTTGCAAGCTATCAAAATTAAATCACATTTTATACGAAATATCACCCACTGTACTGAATATTTGAATGGCAAATATATATCACTAGTTTTCACTGTTCTCCAACAGAATTCAGAACAGTATGGAATCATTTAGTTGGAATTTTGCGCAATGCTGGGAGACATACATTTAAAACTAGATTGTTCAATGTTCGAATGTAGTTTCACTGAAAGAATTTACCAGAACTAAAGTAATTCAATGAGTAATGTAGTTCAATAGTTTCAATACGTTAGGAGAATTTTAAACGGTTCCATTCAGACCGCAAAAACTTGCAAGAATATGCAGAGGCTTAATGTTGTTGAAATTAAATTCATAGCTATTACTTTTATTCCTGGTTGACATACCTGCATCTGTAATAATAGTTAATACGCACAAATTATCCCACTCAACTAATTATTATACATTGTATTTAAAATTCAATCGTCATATGAATTAATGCATGGATCAATTGTAAAGTCAGTACATTACTAGTTAGTTATCAAGTGTATTTTAACAACATAAAGAAAAATCTTGAAATCCTCCTCTTAGTATTGTATTCTTCCAAATTATAAAACTATAAGTTACTAAATAATATTTAAAAATTGTAAAGTTATCATTGTAGAACTTTTTCTTCCATACTTTTCATCTATTATAAATATGAAATGGAATTGTTAAGTGATCTTGGTGATAACTATACTTGTTTATATTAGTTTTCTTGGAATAGTTATAAATAAATTTAGTTTACTTATTCTACACGCGTACATTGTTACAATGGTAATTTGAGTGTGGGACGCCAAATGCAAGGTGCAGCACCAATTCACAGGTAGAACTTCTTGGAAACACCGCTAGGCAGATGTTATTTCAGGTGCTAGCGTCAAGATTAATTGGTAGAAGCATTATCTAATACTCCTAACAGTAATATCAACAAATGTATGTTGTAAGAAGAAATGTATTGCATAAATACCATTTCATACTAATCGATAATTATTTTCCTTTTGCTCCTGGCTAGGAGTATAATAATATTGAATTCACCTAGAAGTCTTGAAGCTTTGCAAGGTAATTCCGTTTTGATATTGTTGATTTTGGTAAACATAAGTTATATAACTATATATGTATAGTTAAACTTGAATGTAGTTACAGTACGCGTCAAGTTATAAATCCGGAACAAATATTTTCAAACTGCGTGAAATTAGCACCTAAAGAACCAGTCGATCCACATAACATAAACCGCAAATCGACACACAAAATTGGCATAACTCGGTTGGCATTTCTTAGTAGGAAAACAAAGTCAACCGGAGCATTATAATATACGTATGTATGATATATTACACCTTTTACGACATCTAGGAAAGAAAGAAACTCCGTAATTGAAACTGCCGTTAGCCAAGGTCATGCGTGAATGAAATAAATTGAGAATAATAACATTAATACCAGGTGTAAACAATCAAACTGTCAGTGATCATGCGCGAAATACAGTTGCTAGACAATAATGTAGAACCTGAGGGCCAGACTAGTCCGTGCATGATCTAGGCTACTAGAGTCTTGTACATA
>JAGJTL010000104.1:2369962-2383943 GCA_022063505.1 Calosoma granatense | reverse complement strand
TGTATGTGGACGATGTTAGTAGAATGACAATATCGTTTCTGTTGTATGTACGAACGGGGACATTCAAATAACAAAAGTAGAAAATCGCATACGGAAACGCACACATCGCAGTCTACATCGGCTCCAATCACTTGTCGATTGAAACAAACAAGAAAGTTATTATTTGATGAAGGAATGTTGAATACAGAGCCGGTGTAAAAGGATTCTATAGTAGAATTTAGATAATGATACACGAACAGCGAGATCGGTTAAAATTATATTTCATTTTAAATAAAGCATTATATTTATTTAATAATTGTTGGGTTTCTAGAATATTGAGCAAATAATATTATTTTTAAATGATTTTTGAAAGGTATACTTGATTAGTTCTTAAGTAATAATTCTGCTTTATGATTAAAATACGATATAATTTTATTTTTTCAGTTGCTTAGTAATATACATGTTATGTAATTACATATTTAATATTCACAGAGCCCGACTCTGGATGGCTGATATAAAGAACAAAATGCAGTCGCAGACGAAACATAGAAATCGTTTGTAGAAATTCACAAAGCTAATATATACAAGGATTACCTACTAAACAGTGTCTCTCTCTGTCTCTTATGCTTATTATAAATACACATAATCAAATATTCTACACACATAAGCCCAAATCCTGACTAATAGTATCCGCTTAAGAAAAAATAAACAGAAATAAATTATTCTAACCTGGTTTATTTGTTTTAAATGTCAGGCACCTCTATTGCAACAATAATATTATGAAATCATACGAGCGATACAACTATTTTATCATAACTGCTGTACGGGTTGCCTGCTACTCATGGGTACAGCATCCACTGGACCAATATCATATATCTGACGTGCAGGTTATTAAAAGTATACATTTTAAAATATATTTACTTTACTGTGTCATTATAAATATAAAGTAATATTACCAAAAATGCAGACATAATAAATATTGTAAAGTTAAAACATAAATTAGTTGAATTTTGTTAAGATATTATTATGCCGGCTAGTTCATTATTTCCACAGCAATGTTTGCTCTCATGAACACGGAATACGGATGAGACAGAATAACCTCTGTAGATTCCTCAATATACTTTTTGAACGGTTGCCAGATATATAACAAGAATGTACAATTTACGAAGCTCGAAGCAGTGCAGAATTTCAAACGTACACTTTGTATGTAAGCGCGATGTTATTTAATTTTATTAGCTCTTGTGAAACAGGCCCTGATTTATGTACATTCTAAGATATAAAATAAGGTAATCATTACCAACATGTTTCTTATCTGTAATGAACAAACTACAACATTTAATCCAGTGGATTTATAGTTTCTCTGAGTTAATTAAATTAAACTCTTCTTTATAGGAAATGATTAGATGAACAGTGTTATTGTTTCATTAAAGAATGTTCAAGTTATTTATTACTATTTAAAACATTTCCTATATCCCTTCAATTCCTTACAGTGCAAAGAACAGGTTCATTTAAATTTTTGCTATTTACAGTTTTTTCTTAACTCTAATACTTCGTGTGATATTGCAGTTAAGAATATTGAATATAAAGAATTTGCCTGTTCATATAATCAAACATTTTGTAACATTTTAGAAAATTTCATATGAGATACATATGCTGAAATATCAACATTACTCATAAGAAATAATTTTTCTGAGCCCCCCTCTGACAAGGTCGAATAACGAGCAGGGCTGCCCCATACGAGACACAAACGGATAACTAATGTCCCTAGTTGTGTTTGGTTGTTGAACCCGGTATTGGCAGTTGGCCAGACTGCGCGCAACATTGCATCAAGCGTGCCAACCTTGACGGGTCAATACCACTGAAATGCACACGAGGGTACGCACTCACACAAACATACGTGTATTTACATCTGAATACAACTCCCACACACGGGTCAAAATAGTTCCAAACTTTAGATGAAAAGAACGAAAACATGATACAATATTCATCTGAAAAAAATCCCACCAAAAATAAACTCAGTTCGATACTAAACTTGTTTGTTCCGGGAAAGCGAAATAAAACCAACCCTATACTTCAACTTTTTGCAACCTTTTATTCAGAACTTCATTTTAGCCATAAGAACTTCTTTAACAACAATTCGCATTGCCCGTTTTAAAATAAATATTAAATTATTTTACAATTTACAACAAAGATTCCAATATGATTTTTTCAATTTTATTTTATTTTATTTTACGTTATGTTTTAAAATTTTCAGGAGTTATATTTTGAAGTATTTAACAAAGTGTTTTGTGGTGCTCGTAAGTGACTTGTCAATACGAGTAAAGAATTAGTATGGAAACAGTGATTTGAAACATAAAAGACCCGTGATAGTGTTTTGTGGAAGGAAGCCAGCTTGGCGTTGAGTACAACAGCTGCACCGAAAGGTTAGTAATCGAATACTAAAGTGTGGTAAACTAGGCGTAACCGTGGTAACCAGGTAGCATATATACAGACACTCCACAGCGAGCAGCGTAACATTTCTTAATACTAGTACATACTATCCTGGTACTAGCTGCTAATTGGTAAAAATGAACTGTTAAATCATACTACCTGCATTAAATGAATAACAAAATAGTACGTTAAATAAATATAAAATTTACTTTCTACATATGTATTTTATAGATACTAAATAATACAGGATGAGGTAAATAAAAATAAAGTTAATGTTACGGAAAGATATATTCCTGAAGGAGTACATATACTATTAAAAGAGGTTATCTATTATTCTGCACTCAGTTCTTTACAATCAAAACAAATCCGCTGTGTTTTTGGGCTTGTGCCAAGGGACGTGTTGGAAAAACACTATCGGGTTTAGCCACACATACACATACGAGTAGTAAAGCCGGCGTCACGCTTGTGACCTTACAACAGGCCCTGCACTGTGTAAATGTGTATGCATATGTGTGTGCGCGGGTAGTAGACAGTGGCGACTCGTCAACATGAATAATTATACATTTATAAACTATATTTAACCAGTGATATTTTATTACTTATTAGTGCGTCTTATGCTTGGTAATTTCTTACATAAGCACACATGTAAATATAATAAAAATTAAAACATACAGTATCTTATTCTTGTTAAATAATAATTTTAATTCATAATTATATTGTAACAAAAAGTAGTGTTGATATAGCTTGTCACTGCACATAATGCGCTTGAATTCATACTTTCGTACTCATGCTATTATTCTATTATCATTTCTATTATATAATAACCTAAGTGTCTATTAAAATGAGAACCATGTAACCCCTTCATGACGAGTCGCTACTGACATACATACGTATATGCGTACGAATGTGTGGTCACGCATACTTATATACATCGGGTTCGACACAAGCTAGACAGCCTTTATGAGTGCCGATTGTTAAAGAAGCTAACAGTATCTACCTACAGATGCACACACGCACACACACGCGTACACACTTAAACCAGTCTTCACCTGTACACCACAAAATTAGGACATGCATTCGTTATTTTTGTTTTGTCTTTGTTTACATGTAAATGCCAAGACATCGAAATGCATTTAGGGGTTTTTCTATGTAGGTGTAATGAGGATCTCATTTTTTTTAATAGACTCTGTTATTCAGAGACCTACTTTTAATGGTTTGTATTTTTTTAAATAAATGCTACGAATGTATAACGTATGTCTGTATGCATAGCCAGCAGAAAAACTCAGTTTAATTGATTTGTACTCAGTTCAAATTAAACTGAGTTTAAGTGTTTTATACTCAGTTCAAGTTAAAGTGAGTTTAACTGATTTGAACTCAGTTCAAGTTAAACTGAGTTTTTCTAGTAATTATGCATGGCATTATTAGTCTTTATGTAATCTATATTACTATGCATACACAGGTACGTAAGATATGACTATCTAGTGAAATTATTTTCTTGTTATAAGTGCATGTGACTAACTATATACAAATAAATTTCACAAACTCTTACAATTCATAGAAATTTGCATATTATGACTAAGTTTTATTTGCCAGTGTAAAGGAAGTCGACACTACGCAAACATCCTTACGTTTATTTACTACTTTTCTTGAGAAAAACAATATTTACAGCAGTCTTAATTTAATAACTACGCCGGGGGTGCATTCTAAGAGGAGAAATTAATTTTTTTTATTTATTTTGCATTTAGAAATACATTATTACAATAACTAAGCAGTATTATATAAGATGTTTATTTTACACAAAATGATGAATTTTCAGAAGAAAGTGTAATAAATTAGTTTTTATTACTAGTTTCAATAGGTAATTAAACTGTGCAACAAGATAAAAACAAAATTTAAGAGCCTTGTATCATCGGATCGATAGGTTACGTGAATCTAATAAAAACATTATAAAATGGCTTCCGTGCAGCTGTAGCCACTGATCTCGGGCAGTTTAAGTTTAAATCCCACAAGATATAAAATCCACACTCTGGCTTAACAATATCATGAATAAATTGGAGAGCATCCGAGAATATGACACATTAATGCGCTATATTTTCAAGCTGAATACAGTTGCGAAAATTATACAAGTAAAAAACGAGAATTAACGTTCTGTTGTATATTTCAGTACACCACAATAATCTCTTGCGCTTGATTTTATTCATTTGTACCTAGCCATTTTTGACTAGACAAAACTATAAAATATTGTTGTCGACTTAGTTTTGAATTAATTGTACTTACCGCCAACTTTTCACTATTATCGGGTCAGATCATTCTAATTGCAATTTCGTTAGTTTGTGTTGATAGATCTGAAACAAAGAGATATAATCACTGTTAGAATATAGCTGAATACGACTCTGTCGTATTTCCATAAAAGATCACCAAGCTAGACTGGTTACAGTCCAGTAACTCAGGATCACAATGCACAATGGAATACTTATACTATACGATTATTTACTACAATTAACCGTTTAGCTACTCAAGATCAAATTACTATCTTATTTAAATTGTAAATTGTCAACAACTAGATGCATACGTTTATTTAAAATTAGACAACATCTATCATTCAAATTTGTAATTTCCTGTATAGTAAAACAAATATACATTACTGTATGTATTTAGTTTTGTGTCATTTACAGTTATTACACAGTATGATTATGACAATATTCACGTAAGATTTACACGCTGTTCATTGTAAAAATGTTAATAGGCGAATAAATAAATATAATGTGCCAAGAGAAAATTGCAAATTGCAATGTGGCCGGGGAGAGGTGCATATATTTAAATGAAAGATGTTTAATGATATTTCGTAATGAGGTCACATCTTATAGCTTACACTACTAGTAAATCTGGTAACATCTGACTATTTACACGTGCAAAGCCTACTAAGACTGTCCTCATTGCATTAAGTACATATATGGTTAGTTTAGAAGGTTAGAAAAATAATCGTGATGTATCACTGAATAATTTAGACATTTATCAATGGCCTTCAAAATTAGAACACATCATCTATCAAAAATTCGTACAAGGTTTCTTTTATTATTAATATTTCGATACCCCATCATTCGTCTCTGTATAGAATAACTACAGTTACAATGATTTAACATTATTTTCTTGACTTCAAAGTTATAATTAAAATAAAATGAATTGAGTGTACTTAATGCTGTTCTGATTTAACTTACAGTTAAATCGAAGAGACAGTGATTTTAATTATGTAAAGATACACCAAATTGGAACATTACTTTTGAATGTATGTCAGGTGACAAGGATACTAACATCACATACGTACTTGTTAACATGCATTACGCATTAACGGCATCGACTCCAATAGCTATTGTTAAAAGAGTCCCGTCACTCAATGTACAGGGCTGTACAAAACACACTACAGTATGAATATAACATACATTGTTTATTTGATTTATGTAATTTTAAAAAGTAAATCAAAATACAGTAATGTCCGCTAATGACGAACCTCAAGGGACCAACAAAAACGGTTCGCTATAAGCGAAGTTCGCAACAAACGAAAAATATCAGAAATTCATTCTTTTTATTAATGCATTACCTACATACATACATGTTTCAAGTAAGTATATAACATGTTTTGTAATACATATACATATGTACATTAACAATAGTTTATAAGAATTTTATTTGAAAAAGTCCCTTATTTTAGTTTGTTTTATTTTTGTGAAATGACTATTATTAATATGTAATTCCACTTCGGCTAGTCGATCGAGTACAAGTTGTGAAGTATTTCGTGACTGAAGGAAATGCCGTATTAAGTTCGTTATAACCGAAAACGTTTGCGATTATAACAAAATTAAAGTTCGTCATTTCCGAAAGTTCATTATGAACGCATAAATTGGTTCGTTATTTGCGAAAAAACTAACACACGTTTAATGATACTTTTGTTCGTACCTTATAGATTGGTTCGTTATAAACGAAAGTTCGCAATAAGCGAGTTCGTTACAAACGGACATTACTGAATTATTATATTTTAAAATATAGCAAGAAATACCGGACATAATAATAATAGTTTCGTGCAGAAGTCAACTAATAAAATATTTTACTGTTTCGTGACTTTGTACATCCTTGTAAAAGTAAAACAACCACCTGAACCGTATATCCGTGTATTAATGCAAAGAAGTGACACACAGGCTAGTACATGTAACGATTAAGCAACGATATAACAACAGTTCTATGTAATCTGAACCACTACAGAATTCAACAAACAGACAAATTTCAATTACGAGTTTTTATCTTCATAATCTGTTTATACGTTAATAAATTCACTGGTTCAATCAGAATATAATTCGCTTTTACAAATTACAACTTACTTCAAAATAATATTTTGTTTCACTGTGAACAAATCTTTAAAAAACTATAAGAAAAAAGTCCGAATTTCTATGGTATTTTAACAAACGAGTGTTGAATATTAAAAATTGTTCTATAAATTATCCCAAGTGCAGACACGCGCGCGCCAAGTATGAAGGTAGATATTAATAGCTGGATATATTAGCATAGAACGGAACTCCGTGCAATATTTGCTCGTATTTCCTCGTTTCTGATACGATGTTGATCCCATTAACAGATGCAACGGTGTAATGTAATACCGGCGTCAAGCGTCTAGACAGAGAATAATCAACAATAGCTCGCACCCGAATGGCCAATCCCATATCCACACACACACACTACTCTCTGCACCCATACCTCAGAACTTTTCTGGTTTCATACCCGTCCTTACGGCCCTGCAGACATAAAGGCGACAGTCGCGTACATATAGACTTCCTAATCTAACAATGAGGGGAAGATGAAGTCTTTTATCCCGACAACTGATGTAAACAAAAGCAAAATTGAAACAGCAGCGTAGATTTAGGGGAATTAGTAACGAGTTTAGATTTATCAAACATCACATCAAATGTGAAGTAATTAAAATCATTATTAGTAGTACAAATAAAACGAGGGGGATTCTGAATAAAACATTTTATATTTCACAAAGATTTTCACATTAATGCGATATTTTCATTAATTAATATGGTCATAAATAAAATAAGAGACATGTCCAAAAAAAGGTGTATGATTAAAATAATTATAATATGCAATATTCAAGTACTTGCACATTACAATAAGACAGTTTTCTTGAATATAATACTCTGTACATATACATTCATTCTTATGCCATATTACAGCGCCTACAACATATCAACAATCCTACAATTCTCAAGAAGAAACAAATCCCTAATAAAACAACAACCGTCCATAAAAAAAATCATTGCACGCCCATGAACAAGACGTAAACAAAAGCCAGCGAGACACGGTATGCATCACGGATAGACCACACATCGTTTCCAACAGATTTGTATGGTTGATTAAGCTTTTAGTCCATGATTATCAATGAAAAGCGTATCCACGCACATTAGTTATATCGCAGATTGTGTAGTTGGCGTTGCAATGCATTGTGGGAGTAGGGGAAACACTAGGGGATTGTGGGAGGCGAGTACGCACGCGAACAATGGCATCAATTGAAGCGATATATTATATAGATCGAGTAACTGCATCTGAGATTGCAAATTGGAATGTACATTGTTTAGAAATATACTCGTATATATACTTGTATGTGTATCACAAAGAGTAATCAAGTTCCATAACTAGATACGACGCCATCTTGTGTAAGAGTTCAAAGTGAGATATTACCAAAACGTGATCTAGAACATACATGTTGTACAGTTTCAGGCGATCAGATTGAAAATGTTAGTAATATCAGATATCTCAGACACCACAAATACATATACAATTCGATGGAGACATTTCTGTATATTGCAGATACAAAGAAGATATTCTTCGAATAAAACAAGATTTTCATCTTATATTGTGTCTAGCGTGGGTGCAAGTTGAAATAAGAAATAAGAACACAGAGTTGGCTTCAGACAATTTTATTAAAATAAGGAATTATTAAATTAGCGGGTTCAAATTTATCCATACAATTTTTAACAAAAGTTTGGTAATTATAACTAATTTGGACCCACTGTATAATAATTAAAAGATATTAAAACTGTTCTGTACATTTCTAATTATATGTTAAGTACAACTCTGCAAATAATATCTCAATATCACGAGCAAGGTCAGTTTGCCAATAAAATTTACCAATACACCAGTAATGGATAATTATCAGGAAGGCCTTGAAGGCATAGCAGCAGCAGCAGACCAACAGAAGACTCACTCACAGGTTTTTTCAATATCATTCCAAGATACTTGTATATAAGACCAAACGGCCCTCCTATTTCTAGGTAGATTTCCCTATAGGGTCCGGTACGACAAAGTAGCTTATCGATCCATACACCAGTGGCGTAGGTAAAATAGTTTTATCCAGACCAATAATGAACCCCAATGTCAATTTTAATTTTACTTCAAGAAACAAGCAAAAGAAATATCGGTAGATTTACAAATTTGAGAAAAAAGCGTTATCAAATCTTTCTGTGTGACGTTAATATTATTCAGTATTTGTTGATGCCTGAATTTGCAGAAGGTAGTTTAATTTCGAAACGGCAGGAAATATAATTTGGGGAGATGGACTTATGGATCCCTACATTGTGTTTCAATCGCTACGCTACTGTTACTTTCCCTACATGGGTACCGGGTGCGTATTGCAAGCACTAGCTAGCATAACGTAACCTAACGTACCGCTTAGTTCTCTGAGTGCGATAACATTTGTTCCGCGGCTGCGAACACCGCACGCATGTAAAGTGCGGATAAATAATAATTACATGGAACTACGATAACCAAAGCAGAATCAGCATCACCAACCACTGTACCAGGCATTTTTATCTATTCAAATGTAGAAAATGAGTAGGATGTAGCGATTAAAGAATACAGTGAAATTATATATAATACTTGTATTATCTCAATATGTAGTCCTTTTTTAGAAATTTCCCATTTGTCATTTTGTTCGTAACTTAATATTTATTTATTTATGGGAGATGTCAAAAATCACAATAGGTTATGCATCTCGCGCATGCGCAATTGTAAACCTACATTTACTGACACGTATATGTGACAGGCATATACAATTATCGGAGTACAACATTATATACCGGAAGTAACCTTAACAGATAGTGAGCATTAATCATTTGCATAGTGGGGCAATGTTACAATTACACATAAATGGCATATAGTGATTAAGAGAGTTATTATTATCTGTGACACTCGATATAGACACACACACGCACACATATACGCAGAAACACAAATTTAAGGTTATTAAAATTCTTATATCTAAAATCAGTTGTTATTTTTTATTGTCGCATTCCTAACTGTTTATTCAGTCTGAATAGATTGCACGAGATATTCAATTTGTTTAAGTTAAATGGAAGTAATTTAAATAAGAATAAAACCACAACTAACACGAGTAATAGAACATACTCGTATAGGTAACTGTAAATTGCTAAAATCCCTAACATTATGAAGTTTATATAACGCGTTTCACACAAACCAAATAACGTACGACAGAACATATTTCTCATTTCCGTGTTTTCTCGTATATAAAACTTTTACCAAGTCGCATGTGGATATAATTAAATAAGGTGAATTTCATGTTTGGAAGAAAACAGCCCTCCCCCCCTAAGCATCGAGATATCACGCAACGTCACTAGTTACGAGACAAATGAACTCTGCACAACAGACATAGGCAGTCTATAGAAAGTCCATTCACGGCGTCTGGACAATTATTGATTATACGGTCCTGTGTCTAGTGCAGACGCATTCATCACTTGAAACCGCAACGCGACACACTCGCACACACACACGTATGTACAAACCAATATACCACACATGCACACACGCACATAATTACACATACACATATATACTAATGCAAACGGGTAGTAGTAAAATGTAGTATATACGAGAATGCAGGACACAATGATTTCTAGAGTGCACGATAAATTGTTAATGTGAAAAAACAATTGCAGTTACATATTTTGTTTATATTCTTTTATAGTAATATTATAGGTTAAGTGCATATAATTCTAGTGTTATGATATTTTCATTTTATATAAAGGTAACAATGATATACATATTTGCAAAATTTACTAGAATTGTATGTTGCAAGTTTAGTCTTCGATGATTAATGCAGTAATCATTAGTTGGTTATAAGGTGTTAGGTGTCAGGTCTCGAGTATAAAGCATCTCTCTTCTCTTTTAAACAATTTGTAATTGGAAAAAATCTCACCTTATATTCGGATATACTTTATACTATGTAAGAATAATATTTTTCGTTTGTAATACAATACGTATTACATCTGTCCATATACAACATACTTACTTATACATACTTAATAATTTTCAAGGGTGAAACTAGATTACTACTTTAAGCTCTCATCCGTATAACAGATGTAAAAATAACATACGCTATATTTTCACAAATACAAACAACCAAATCCGCTCCTGTGCAATTCGGTATGCACCCTCAAAAACTACCCTATCTCAATCCCTATACAGGGTACAGACTACATCTGCAGCACCCTCAACTCTCGGCATTGAACCCAGTGTCTGGGTTCAATACTGTCTAGTACTGACCACAATAGTACTAGAGGGCACAGTAATAGTAGTGTCCTCAATAAAGGACTACTGTTTCACCCTTGTTTACTCTGAGCATCGATATTACTAATATCCAGTCTGCGAAATTACCAATAATATGTCGTCATGGTTACGGAAAAATAGTCGTAACATTTCTGATTAAAGTTCCGCACAATAAGTGGTACAGCAATATGTAAAATCAATTTTTATAGATCTATTAAAGTCAAGTTCCTAAACCAAAAGGCTGCCGCCCTTTGTAGACGAATGGCTGATTTTATCTTATCACGAACGTGACAATATTGTAAAGAGAACGATTAATTTTAACAGGATATTCATTATAACTATGAGAAAATCAATAATATCCTTTTACCTGATATGAAAAATTCATATTTTATACTCGTGTAGAACAATATATTTTTTAAATACCTATTAAACAGTGGACTATGGATTTGAATCTTTTTATGTACACCCTTATCTACAGCAATATATTACACTCGTAAGGAAAATAAAATTTCCCAGCTGATTATTTAATAGTTGCTATATTTGTATTGATTAACAATTTAAATTTATTGGCGATTAAATTATTCAAATACAACTGTCAGTCATTGAGTACACTACACAGTACAATTTTATATTGTCATTATAAATGATTATTACATATGTATATAAAAGCTCATATAGTCATATAATATAAATTTCATATAACCCGATATAAATTCTACACATATAATTTTAATTTATACGACGTTATTTCTGTCCAAAGACGTTAAGAGGTTGCAAATTTATATAAAACTTCAAACAGTTTCAAAATGTTACACATGCATATAAACCTGCCCCATTAAATGAGCGTTAAACTCGTTCAAAAATGTACAGAACGGAAATGACCAAAGTAAAATATATTCCGTATGTACGCATATGTGCGTGTGTGCGTATGTGCAAAAAGTCCTTAAACGAGCTGTCACGTGATTTGTGCGTTTCACACATACACACAGCTGGCGGAACACATCATAAGGTGACGATATATATATTTATACTTCAGCGAAAAATCAATGAAAAACATTCTCGAAAAAGGCTGAAACGTGCTGTTCTGTTCCGTAAAAAAATTATATTTTGCCGGTGTATCAAATCGGAAATTACATAGTCAAACCAACTGTTAAATATTTCAAATACAATACAAGCTCTCTTAACCGGCCACTACTCAGATAGCAACTTAATCGACTGATATGTAAATGACGAGTTTAACCATATCTACAGGCAAATACCGGATAAAATTACATAATACATTACATATTACATTACATATTAAAAATATGTATTAGAAATACATTACAGCACATGAAATAAGCGGCCGGTTAAAGCGGCCGAGACCGGTTAATACAGCTTGTACTGTATTGCATTTAAAATATTATTTTAAATAAATAAAACTTATCAGACTAATGGTATTTATTTATTATCTAATTCAAATAACACTTGTAAGAACAGAAATACAAAGTTATGAGAAATAAATTTTCTGTAATCAGCAAATGCTAATATACATTCGTAATAAGTTACATCATACATTTTATACTTAATAAATAATTCCAATGAACAATAAAAATAATTCATTTTAAGCGACCAAATTAAATTTTATTAGTAGTATAAAAAACTAGCGGAAAAATTTGAAGAATGTGCTGGTATATAATATGAAGGAAAAAAAGTTTTCTCACATTTATACAGTGATCCAACAAAAACTTTTCTTTCAGCAATAATATAAAAAAGCAAAGGCGTCCTAACTACATAAATTAATGGGGTCAAAGTATAAAAAATTTAAATCATAGTGAATTGTGATGTACAATAATTTTAACTACTAATTATTGCTGTTGACAGTACTAACTAGGGATTACAGTACATATAAATTAGCTATTCATTAATATCTAGCCTTTCCCCCCAAGTGACGTCTATGGTTTTCTTCCTGTTTGTTCCTGCTGCCACTTGCTTTTTTATAGCGCCAAATGGCAGGACATTGTTCTGTCATCACCAAACACACTTGAACTTGTACAGAGACTTATATCACTATGAGTCACTGATAGTAACGAAGTGTTATGGTTCCCCTGAGAGCCACCAGGGCTGCGCAGTTATAGCACCGTGTGCCTCTGTGTATTTTGTTGGTACATGGTTCGTTTTCGCGACAGTAATCTCCGGCATATCGAATATCAAGAGTCCATATCAAGTTACATGTTTATAAAAACAAGTACGTATCATGAGTAAGTTATATTAATAGCATACTCTTAAACATTTTAAGGAATAACAGTAATATTTGTATACGATTTTAGGAAATGCGATGGAAAATAATTTTTTTTATTTGCTCATATATGTGAGTGCACATATATAAAATGTGTACCAAATGTACGTTAGGATAATTATCAGTGTAATTGTTTACATCAAGGTTAAATTCTTGACATTGTTGTACATCAATAGAAATTTTATATAATATCATTATTAACAATGATTGATAATTTTTTTAAGTCTATTTCAGGGCTATCTAAAACACTAAAAATTATTATTATTTTTACAGCTCTTGCAACTGAATGGAAAATGGTTTTTTTAAAGCAGAACGCATTTAGATTTTAATGTAAAATTACCCCCGGAAAAAAAAGAGGAGACACGTTTGATTGACAGGAACGAAGGCGGAAAGCGACTTCCCGTTTGTCAAAATATCATTAAGGTTATCTGAAGACACCGCATAGAATTCACTTAATTACCATTCGCTTTCATTTTCAGTTTTAACTTTGATTATTTCCTTTTCAACATTGTACCAATTAACTTGTTTCATTGTTCATTTCCAGTTAATCATGCAATTTCACAGCGGTTTCTCAACCTTAATTTAATATTTTATTTACGTAACAGTTTAATCAAAATAATGTTCATTTTTTCTCAATACAACAGTTGCTTAAATCACATATTTTTAATTATTAGAAGTAAC
>JAGJTL010000104.1:2330975-2369787 GCA_022063505.1 Calosoma granatense | reverse complement strand
TATACATACGTCATGTCCAAAGTAACAAATCTGAAATATCAAATCTTTTATCAAACTTAATATATCACAGAACTGATTTATTTATCATTTTTCTTAGTACAAAATATGTCAAGAACAATTTTAAACATACGTTTAATATTTCAGTAATTATCCCCAGGCTATTTGTCATCTATTATTGGAAATTTCAAGATACTTATCAGTTAATTGTCTATAGATAAATTAATCAATACTTGTTTGTATGTTTGTAGCAATATACTACTGATAAAATAACATGCATTTTCCTGGTT
Source organism: Calosoma granatense (assembly GCA_022063505.1). Taxonomy (NCBI): domain Eukaryota; kingdom Metazoa; phylum Arthropoda; class Insecta; order Coleoptera; family Carabidae; genus Calosoma; species Calosoma granatense. Next base: position 2,369,500 of record JAGJTL010000104.1, on the reverse strand, counting down.
TCATTAGAAATATTTATCACTTATCATTATTGTTACAATACATTGTTACTATGAAAAATGATTTCATTATTTATAATATATCTTATAAGATTATTAAAGTTTCCACTGTACATCAAATGATTTATTTAAAAAAAATCAAGTTCATAGAATAAATAAATATGTACTGTCATTCATTTCTTAGAGAAGATGTTCAAACAGTGACGTGCAGCAGGAATCCTTTAATTCCATGTTGACAAATGAATTAATAAATCTCACATGTTTCAAGAATAATAAAAAAGGAATACCGTAGAAGGTTATAAGATAGTGATAATATTAATTAAATCATCATAAACATTAATCAAGATAGGAAATTAATTAGCTGTTAGAAATTATTAATGTGTTTATTATTAATTAATGATAATTGCAACTGAAAACCATATTTGTAATAAACGACGTTTATTTATTACCGAAAACAAATTAAATAGATTTCCTTATTACAGTTAACAAAAAAAAACACGAGGAAATATTTAAATATCGCGCGTTATGACATAAAGGGGAATTACCGTGTAACAAAAAATGTAACTATGTAATACAGTTTTGTTATAATTATTAGTAAAAAATTACCTTGACTATTTGATCCAATAAATTAAATTAGGATAATCCAACGGATGCTCGTTTGAATATTAAAACACAATTAATATTACAATACACTAGAACTTCACTGCGCACGCACGCACGTACATACACACAATACTTGAAATATTTGTCGTTCGAAATCGTTGATGATGACTTTCTCGTTTATCGAAAACCGGCATGAAACGTCAAATGTACACGGGTCCCCCGACAGCGACCTCACGTACCAATAGTCACATGTCAACTGCGACTGTGTTGTACGAATGAACTAGCTAGAATTCCGTAGTGAGGCTGCAGAGAGCAGCCGGCATAACATTGGGTGCTATATCGAGTATGTACAGGTCCGGCTTGTCATCAGATCACAGCCCCAGTACCTTGTTCTACTTCTAACATCAACAAGTAACCGTGAATCTTTCAAACCTCCATTGTGCGAAAACTAAAATAAACTTTATAAAATATTCTTTAATATTTATTTAATTATTTATTACAAATTTAATTGTCTATACACACACTTGCATGCAATATATCTTTATATTGTTTAACAAACTTTAACATTAATAAATATTTTACATAGGAAAATACTATATTAATTTAAAAACGTATGAAGAAGAATACATATGTATTTTTCTAGAATACTGATCTGAACATTTACATATATGTATTGGTGGACAACTCATATGTGCTGCATGGGGGTTTCCATGGTGCACAGCCGCACCCCATGCTTCATGCACTGGTGTACCCTCCCCTTGCTCTTGTACACCCCCCTCAAAGTCGTCCAGTGCTCACCACACCATATGTATGAATAATAATAGGCTTTATAGTATTTCGTGTAGAACAGGAAATAAACCAAATTGTTGTCACGATTTGTAGTTATCGCTTTTATGCCTGTTTACTTTAGGGGCGGAGTAATTTGCATCTTTATTATAAAGTCAACAAAAAGATAATGTAAGACTACATTAGTAACAGATCACATAACATTAAGCCAGTAACTGTATAATATTTCATACTTCTCTTAACAAATACTAAACATATCTAGCTACTTATGTATGAAGCTAGTTCTGCAAAAATACTCAGACACATTTCAGTAGTCTATTTTGTATGATTTTTGTTTTTCATATGTATTTAGAAGAATTCATAACTCCGTGCACGTCATGTTTTACCGTTTACACGGAGAAAATAAACCAACCAAAAAACCCAGACACGATCCACCTACATCAATTCCAAAAAAGACTACAAGGCAAAACGGCTCAAGCGAAATCCTTCATCACATGCGTTCGTCGCAAAACGACAAACTGAACAACTCGACGTCTATTTTTATCTTTACCTGTGGAGAGTAGGTTTAAATTTAAAAAGACATTAAACATTTCGGTAATAAAGTTTATTCAAAGCATAGACTCTCTTGTTGCAGTGATATACGACGGCTAGGACAAGGAGAGAGAAAATGGGATATTTATATTTAATATAACATAAAGCTGACTATTTAACAATCAGTAACTGGAAGAAATAATTATTGCATAAAGTAGAATAACATTTCATCTTATAATTAACAGTTTGTTAGTTCACAGTATAACAATACAAGTTCTAAAAAAACACGTATAAGATATATCTGATTGTATAGCTAAAACAAAATCCAATTTAAAGTGTATCAAAATATTTTAACAATCTGTGTTTCCGAATATATCGTATGTAAGAATAAAATAATTTGGAACTATTCCTGATAAACACTACATTAAGAATCTCTAAAATTCGAAAAATCCGTTTCGTTGTATTTACATATACGCTAATTAGAATGATCAAATTACATTGCTTTAAAAAAAAAATTCTAGGCCTACCAGACACTGTACACTATAGTGTTAACTAATGAGTAAAGGAAGTAAAGACATTCTTTAGTAACATTAGTTTCTGGTACAAAGTTTCCGTACATTCCATTTTTGTAAAAATACTTTCCCGATAAGTAAACTAATATAAACATACAGTGAACACATTAAAATACCAATGATATAATGCGTACGTGTTTAATTCATAAACAAACACTTTCATTTACTTTCAATGTACATGCATACACATACATACATACATACATACACACGTACACTTATACACACATAATTAAATGAACTAACAGACAAAATATACATATGTCCATTATTCTTCTTCATGTGTATACGTAAATTTATAGACGTGCGTTACAGTTTATGCAAATATTTGCATTGAAACGTCAAAAACAAGCACTAGGTTTTAGCTGTGGAAAATTTAATACTTTTATAATAATTTACTGTCTCTGAATTACTGTGTCATTGTTATTTATTTCATTATTTATACTGCTTTGTTCTTTCAGATGTCACCAACAATAATGCAACTCATTCTTTGTTGTTACCAGCAAAATTTCGCGTATAATCATCTGTATATTGTATTTTTATCCACTTTTATAGATCTTTTGTATCCCGGTTCATGGGAGACTTCAAAAATCACTGATGAAAATTAAATTGCGTTAGAAAACACTTGAAACTAAAAGTTCTACAAGTTAAGGGAAAAGTAAAATTGTATCAGTTTCAAGTTGTATAGAAAGGTATGCTTGTATCCCTGTAGTGTAGAAGACCTTGCTTCTGCCCTTAGATACACGCGTGCTTGGCGCGTGCTCCCGTGCAGAGCAGCTGCCGCAGCTGTCCGCCTGTCACCCTACACCAATAATAATGGAACCCCACCATTATACTCACATAGTTCATCTCTTTCCAACACNGTTCAGACACGAATGAGTCCTTGTCTGACGGACATCAAGGTATGAAATCTTAGGGTAGATAGTTTTTGTCACGGCACGCTCAATGGTTAAACGTCAGTGACGGTTTAATATGTGTCTGAGTTTAAGATTATTTGATCTAAACTGACACATGAATCAATAATAATTCATGTATATTTAACATATTGCTAAATATGCATTAAACATATTACAAAATGTTATAGAATTCAAATGAATAGAACAACGGTTTAAAAATATCTCATAAGAAGCAAACATTTTTGTTATTTTTTTGTCGCGCCTTAAATAGTTATTAAATTGTCTAATAGGCGTGGTAAATTGTCAACAAGTCGGCTGTAAACTGTCGCCCCCCAAGAAAATACATTTTGCCGTCAGCAACGATCTTTAATCGCTCCGTACCCCATTACGCCCGTTATAATCTATTATGCATCACTGCACCAGACACCATAATTTAATGACTTGTGGTGTTGAAATGTCTTTTCCATATACGTTCATAACGTAATAATAATATTTTACATACTACATAACGAAACATAATGTGTAGATATGAAAATAATCATAGTTGTACATTGACACATGCACAGAACAGAATTATGAACATACTAGTGAATTTAATCTTATCACTTTGTTTAAAAAATGTCTAATATTAATATTTAACCAAGCCTTAGTTAATAAATAAATAACACTTTAGCAGATAACAGATAGTGTGTCATGACATGAAAATTTCATAAATTATGTTGACAACTTTTAACACACAATGTCAAGTATCACATGGGATTTAGTAAATTCAAAATAAATAATAATATGCCTTCATTTAGTAAATTGAAAAATATTTCATGAGATGAGAGAATTATGTATGTACATATATTTTGAATCTGGCTATCAGAACGAACTATATATTTATAATGATTATCAGTATCGGAAAATAAAGGTCAAGGTGTATAGTTTTATAGTCACATTATCTATTTATATTATTTACCTATTATATACAATATCATTTGTAGGCAGAATAAAGGAAATATTATGTATGTATTCGTATACATAATGCCCTGAAAGTTCATTATTAATAAATACTGATAAGTACTACAAAGTATTTTACTGAATACATAATCAATGTTATGTATGCAGAATAATGTTACTAACTTCATTGCATTTACTGGCCGGTGAACATGTTGTGAATGACCTGTTTTTGTAAAACATTAATTACGGATTTTTCAACAAACGTTCAAATCGTAGGTGTAAATGACATTCATTTACGCAATAGACAGCTAAAAATAGAATTACTAAACAGTGAATGCTAATTTACGAGATGTACTGACAGAAGGATCGACATTTAAACAGACATTCCTACTGTCATGCTGTTAATAAACCCAGAATACACTTCATGTCACTGAAAACAGAATGTACACAAAGTATATTTAAACACAAGCAATTAATTCTCCAAATTTGTCCATATTATTTTTTATTGACAGTGTCCATTTCTACGAAACTATACTATTTTAAACTAAAATACAGTTTTATTAAAGAATCTTTGCCCTTATATAATAATGTGTAGTGTTGAAATATTTTATCTATAATAATATGAACTGTTACAAAACTTGAAAACTGTTATTTTATTCAAAAGCTACTAAATATAGAACCATGAGAAATGGTTTAGAAAGATATATTGAGCTATTTCTGTAACGCAGGATCTGTCTTGCAAACTTATGAAAATAAATGTATCTCTACGGAAATTCTCCGAAAGGTTCAACATATATTTACACTCTGGACAAAATTAGGCGTAGCGTTTTAAAAAATAAATAAACTACATCTAAATATAGTACAATAGCTACACCATTCAAAGGAACTGTTAGAGAATATATTTCAACATTAGATGACCTAAAAATTGTTTTTAGAAGGTTATTTAAAATATATTTATACTTTAAATGTATTATATTTTTATCTTATAATAAAATAAAAAAGTTTTCTTGATATTCAAATGTATGAACAAGTATACATATGTACATAGATATGAAAAGTAAATAGTTGTGCACATAGATGAAGTATGTTTGTCATTGTACAAGTAGAACTAATTTGTATCTGTAGTAAAACATGTTCCACAGTATCTACTGCAATATATCAGCCAACTCTAACTTTACTCAAAAGCCTTTGGGACGTGTACACTCTTGCTGTTCCATTTGAAACTTGTTCCATTAAAGCGTTATGCATTGTGTTCAGTTTAATATGAACCGGAATCGAAGTAAACCTATTCCGCATTACGTTTTCAGGATGATATAAAACATTCACCACATTTATTCCTTGTGTATTTTGATTGTACAGCAGTAAATATTTATTCTATCGAATAGTATCATTCAATACATTATTTGTAACGCTTGTCAAACAAACAATTAAATCTGTTTTGTTTTTAAACTAACATTACACAAGTTACAATAAAAACAACGATTTTATCTCTATGCGAGAAGAAACACACTTATCTACGATTCGTATACTAGGCAGAACGCCCTGTCGTCTCCTGCTGAGTCGACGAGAAAACACTATGCTGAACCGAAGAGAAAACATACTCAAGCAAGCAGTATATCACTCATCGCTACTGCGATCTGACCCTACAATAACAAATACCAAAATGGAAACGGGAAGTCAAAGTTTATGCTTGCATTCAATATCATAAATACTTTACTGCATCCGGTAATGTTGTGCATGCGCGAACTGTCACAAGAAATCATCATCATGATCGTATGCAATACATAATGATGGTACTCTGTGGAGAGATGCATTTAAATAATTGCATACACTGCCGCTCTGCATGCATACCACGGTGCATGTGATGTGGGAATGCGGTTATCATCTGGTTCAATTTGTAGATTAGCAGGGTAGTGGATGTTAGCAAAGTAATTTAGAATGAAATATGATGCGAATTATCCTGTGTACTGTACAGGTCGTGTATCTAGTAAATTGTGGAATTAATGTGATAAAGTTTCTAATTTCATAACAGTAGATGTGAGCATAATATGATTATTACAATATTATTAGTTGAACCTCATTGTCGACCTAGAAATCTAAACCCAGGAGCTTTATAACTGTATGTATTCCAAATACACCACAAATCTATATAAACTTTGTATAGAAAATATATAATTGAATCTAGCCTTTTAATAAGAGATTTTATGTTGAAACCATTCAATTCAAAATGTATTCGATTTCTGTAAGATATCCGGACTAAATTCATGTTGATATGAATGAGTCAAAGATAATATAAATGTACATTATGTCATGTTCGAATAATTATCAGTTCATTCAAGAGTTACAATACCCAGAGAAGTGCAGATTGCAGTACACATGTGCACATACAAGTTGTGACAGCAACACGCGCGTGTTTGTCTGTCTGGTGAAGTGATTTCATTTGTGCAGTCATGCAGACTGTGTGGCAGATTCACAAAGCAGATCCAGCATACACAAAGTGTGATTACCGTACATGTACTAGTGCAGGGTAAACCATAAATTGCAATTAAAATTCATTCACATAGATGCGGCTACGTAAAAATAGAAAGACTACATTCTTTATGAGTCTGCATAGCGAATTAAAATGACACAGATGAACATTATTAATTCCAAAAAAAAAACAGTAAAACAACGAAATTCACTTGTCGCTTGTGACATAAGCAGTATTTTCGTATCTAAAAATAGTTTGGTTATAATTATTTCAGAAATATTATTAACAAGCTCATTGACCTAGCCAATGAAATGTTTTAGAGTTGCGTGCAAGATATATGTACTTGAATATACATGAATCAAATACCAAATAACAATAAATAAATACGTTACTTTTTATGATTAACGAAATATTTTCATATTATTATTTCCCAATTTCAATTGTAAGATTAATCATAGCAGTCTGAAATTTAGAATACACGGGAAAGAATGTATAATATATATTTTATATTAAATCGAATATACTACACAGTTACATTGTCTAGGATTTACGGTAAACATTTGTCGTGTGTCTGAAAACACACGTAATAATTAATTCATACCGTTGTCATGCTTAAATCTTCCCTAATTCAAGCACTCAGCATATATGAAAATAAATCATACTACGTACATGTATGCCAGTCGAGTTAAGTCCAGTTAGTGTAATGGTATTATATCACGAAAGCAGCAGTCATGCATTCCCGAAGTCAATACCTTATGACCGTGGCCACTTATCACATTACTGAAATAGAATACTAGTGACATTTTACATAACAACTTTAACAATCGATACCGCCGCCCGTATAACAACCTCATTCTTCAACGACAATAAATGCAATAAGATTTCTCAATTAACACCCTGGCAAACCCAATTTCACCCCCCGAAACACAACACAAATGTGACTCACCACAATGAAAAAACTGAAGAGTTCAACGATGACAACATAACAAATGTTGCACTGACTCCATGGCCCACTTGACGGTGAGGAGGTGTTAGAGTTTCTTTGGGCACATTTGATTTAAGAGTCACCGAGCACTATATTTTTCTGAACTAGTGGCACAGATGCAACACATGAATTAACACACCCTTACGGTGCTCATCGACTACTAGATGAGAAATGTGGTTGTTCTGATGGGTAGGTAAGTTCGCGCAGACGCTGACGTCGCGACGCACCGGGCGCACGACGCGTGGCCATCGATTTGGACGCCTGAAACGACGGAGAACTGTTGGAATCTGCCAGTGGCATGGGCAGGAAACGTCTGTACAAGAATTTCAGAAACACATCAATGGGGAAAATGGAAGAAATTAAATCCTCTTCCGTTATCTATTTTTACCGATGAAGTGCCGTTATGATTTTCGATTGCCTTAATGAATTTCACGACCATCGTTTAGCAATCCATTGGCTGTGACTTTCGTTTAGGTTTTCTTTATAAGATAATTAATTGCTTCTTAATCCGAGTTTATTAAATATTTCCTCGACAAGATGTAGAAGGAGCATGTTTTAATCCAATTAGGTCAATTAAGTACATAGGCTATACATTTAACTCTCTCAATCCAAATAAAATTTCTTACCGTCGAACCAAAAAGTAAAATACATAATATTGATCATTTGTTTTATATCTGAAAACTTTAAATTTTTCTTTAATTTGTTCAAGATGAACCAACAAAATAAATATAACATAAAAAAATTTTAACCAAAAAATGTCCACTGAGTCAACTATTATGTCGAAGAAAGTTTCCTGTTACAGTTTTTCTTCACGGATGAGATTCCTTGACTATAGGTTCAATTTTTCCCCTATATTTCCGAGAATAATGATACAATAGTTGAAAGGCCTTCAATGATTCATTATTTAACGTACTAGATATATGATATATAAGAAAACACAGTATACATCATGTTATATAGAAAATCGTATAGTGACTGTCTTCCCGCAGATATCTTGGATACATTTTGAAATAAAACAAATGCATGTATGTGATTGACATGTGTCAAAATGGTGAAGAATTCAATTAAGGTGTATGCCAGAGTGAAGTGTTCAAGTAATCAATCACAAACAGGGGTAAACATGGAGCACTAATCGAATATCTGTTCAATATCCTTCGGGGGCTTGACCGATACTATATGCGTGTAATTATTTACAGAAATACGATATCGATTCAAAACGTGATTACCAGGAAATAACTTTCCGACCTGACGGCCATGGTGATTGCGGATTTTATAGAAATTCTAAACTGAAATATCGGTAATTAAAAGATAAATCACAGGCCATGTTACACAAAAATAACCTGGTCAAACAGTGATGTTTAAACCACATCGTTATAAAATGTAGTGCGATAAATTCTTCTTGTTTTTTCAGATTTTGCTCCATATTTGACCAACACAGCAGACAGAATGATGTTTTTGATAGACTAGCAAGACCAGTAGTTAACAGGTATTATGTTCAGAATAAAAGATAATTTATAAATTTATAGCCTGTATATTCTAGTGTTCTTCAGGGATATAATGGTACAATTTTTGCATATGGTCAAGTGAGTTCAGTATATGTACCAAATGAAATAAATTTAAAATATATATATTTGAATCTTTTAGACGGGCAGTGGTAAAACATATTCAATCACAGGATCTGCAGAATATGAAAATAGAGGACTTATTCCACGTGCTATTCAATATATCTTCAACTATATACAAAAAGTACAAAACATTCAAATATATTGTACATGTAAATTAAACACTGTTTTATTCTATCCTAATCAATTATTCAGAACACAGATGCGCTGTACAATATTTACATATCGTATTTGGAAATATACAATGAAGTGTGCTATGATCTACTTAACCCCAAACATCGGGCTACAAATTTAGAGGAATTACCGTAAGCGCAGACCCAGGTTGGTGTAATGATGCAACTTGTAAAACATGCTTGTATTGCAGTCGTGTCACTCTACTGGAGGACTCCAAAGGAAACATCCACCTGAAAAACCTCAGTGTTATTTCAGTTGCTAGCGACCGAGAAGCAATGTGTCTTGTGTTTCTTGGTGACACAAACAGGTACGTATTCAGCTTATTTTCAGTTTTATTTATATTTAATATATCGCATTACTTCCTAACTAATTTTACATGTTAATTGATAAAATGAAACTACATAATGTTTTAATATAAAATAAAGCAAGGGTTTTATGTAAATCAATAGAAATCTCGATTCTTTAATTAATGTGTATTTTTAAATTTTGCAGGACAATAGCAGAAACACCCATGAATCTGTATTCATCAAGATCTCATTGTATTTTTACTATTCACGTTGCTGCAATTATGGCTACAGATGGACGAGTTCGACGATCGAAATTACATTTAGTTGATTTAGCAGGGTAAAGCTATTTTCAGGATTACTTATATATCACATTTTTTAATTACATAGTTATTTATATATATTAATTATATTTTTCTGACATTTGTCAATGTTACATAAAAACCTTCATATTATAAACATGCATTTCATTCTATTTTCAGAAATGTTATTTATATACTTTAATTAACAGTTGTAATTTATCTGTTGCTGACAGTTCAGAACGAGTACAGAAGTCTGGTATATCCGGTATTCAGCTTGTAGATGCTAAACAAATAAACTTATCATTGCATTATCTGGAACAAGTAATAATAGCATTATCAGATGCAAAAAGAGTGCACGTGCCCTATAGAAACAGTGTAATGACAACAGTACTACGTGATTCTTTAGGCGGAAATTGCCTCACAGCTATGCTAGCAACGTTCTCCATCGAATCAAGAAACTTTGAAGTATTTGTATAATTCATTTACCACCATAAATATTTATCTTCGTTTTAGCATTCTATTTGAACGAAAACAATTTTACCATTTTAATATTTAAATTTGCTTATTAAATTAATATTTATTCATTCCGCCCGATTTGTCTAAAATATTTTTAAACCCAGATTGCTTGAAGAAGAACTGTATTTAAATTAGAATTCGAATTTGTTTTTTAAAGGAAACTATTTCTACTTGCAAATTTGCACAAAGAGTTGCTTTGGTTAACACCGAGGCCATTATAAATGAAGAAGAAGATCCAAATTTAGAAATTACTAATTTGAAAATGGAAGTTGAGAAGCTTAAGAAAGAACTTGCATTTTATAAAGAGCAAAATCCATTACAAAATTCCGTCAGTATTACAAATTATTTTTTGATTATCATGTATTGTTGTATTATGTGTTATATTTTTTGTTTACAGTTACAAAATAAAACTGAAATAACTTCTGATCGAATGAAAGAATTTGAATCACATGTATTTAGTTATTTAAAAGATCCTTCGGATGAATTTCCTGTAATCAAAGATTTAGGCACAATTCAAATGTACTTTAAAATTTTCAAAAAAATATTTAAGTCCTGTCAAAATTCTATTAAGGAAAAGTATCCTCCAGTTGCTAATAATAAAAATATGAAGAAATTTGAAGAGGTTATTAAACGAAAGAACAATGAAATTTGTATCCTTGCGTGTTTAATTAATTGGACAAAATGTTTGAGTACTTTCCTGAATATATTTTAGCGATTTTAATTAATTTATTGGCTAAGGAGAAAAGTATATCAAATAGTAAATGTAGTCCACATTCCAATTCTCTACAAAATGTACCTAATTTGCCAAGTGGTTTAATTGATCAGGAAGAATTTGAACTGTTTATGAATGACAGTACAAATAAATCAGAAATAAATTCTTATATAAATGCACTGAAACAGAAATTTAAGATTGCAGAATCCATAGCGTCCCGAATAAAAATGTGTAAACAAAATATAGGTAAAGTTTTCAAAGTATAATTACACTATATATAGTGACCATATAGTTTTCAATTTTAGTTAATATTAAAAAACGAATGCAACATCCAGATTTAACAAACAAACTGGTAGAACAATTAAAAACTCAACAAAACATTTACCGAGAAAATATATTAGAAATGCAAAGGCTTAAAAACGAGACTGATCATTTGAAACATGGACTTGAACAGACAAGAATACGAATTCAGCAGCGATTTCATGAATCGAATACAAGTCGTACAAGTTCTCGCATGAATTTTGACATATTTAACAATGTATTAGAAGATTCGGCTGGTTCAATTGATAATAATACTGTTAAAATATCGAATACAATAGAATCTGCACTAAAGTTTAATGAAGATCCTGGTAGTTTTTCAAATAATCAACTTGCACTACCACCTGATTTCTCTAATGTTATCATTGAAGATCGCAGTAGATTAACTAACACTTATCCAACAGATAATTATCTACAACCTATTAATGAATGTATTTCAAATCCTAATTTAAATTATCAAAATAATCAAAGATTATCTTTCGAAGAAGTTCCCAAAAAAATGTGTATACCAAAAGTCAATGATCGTGCTGTTACATTTCATGAAGCGAATACGAATTTAATTTATCCAAAGAAGCAACAACAATATTCTGCAGAGTTTACTAAAAACGACAGTTTACCAGTTATCAACAAATGTACTAGGAATTTTCATCAGCAAATACCAGATTATTTAACAAGACAAGGAAACCAGGATTATCTGCTCCCTCAAATAGAAAATTACCAGCAGAAAATTCCTTTTGATGCTCGTCCGATTTATGCTGGTTATATGGGCAATCATGATGACGATATTCCATTAACGGAAGTTGCGCAACAAACGTCTAATGTCCCCTTCCTCAATCAAGAGATGGACAGTCACGGCAATCTTCGCTGTCAATATAACATAGCGCAACCAATCCCCCGCAATAACCGTTACCCCAGAGATCCAATCCAAGCTTCTACTACTCAACAACCGGGTTATAGTGATTTACCGGAAAGACTTAATACCTTTCATTATGGTACACGAGCCAGAAGTGAAAATCAATGTTTAGTAAATTATGAACCTAAGAATACATTTGCGTCGCACTGTAAACCAAATTCAAACCAACCTTGTATAGAAAACAATCCAAATATGACTTCTCAAGGGATAAAATATCCAGAAGAAATGAATCAAAATGAAGAAGAATTTCTAAAAGATATTCCTTTAACAGGAGATCCAGAAGTTGACGAAGAAATTATTGCTTTCTATAAAGCTAGGCAAAAAGCATTCAAGAGTTGAGTTTATTGACAACAGTTTTTATATATAAATACAAAATATTAAAGCATGCAAAATGGACTATATACATATTATATATTAACAAGAATATAATTATACTTTATTTATATATCACAGTAAAATTGTTCTTCTGGTCTGTCGCCATCCATAACTGCTTGAATAACTGTTAAAGTATTTTCATTGATTAACAACAAGAATTTCCTTTTGCTCTGGTACGGAGCAAGCGGTAACGACACTGCTGTCATTTGTGACGCGTTAAGTTTAATTGAGGAACGCGGTTTAAACCCTAGTATGCCTGTAGAATTAATCAAGTTAATGTTTTGATGTACACAAATTCCATTTTCTGTTACCTTTATACTCAAAGATTTGTAGCGTTTTCTTATTTTCCAAAAACATCAACAATGTCTCGCCAGTTAAACCAAAATCTAAAACGACCATATCACTAGGTCGGAAGGCGGGAATCTTATCATATATTTTTCCTTGCTTTAGATCTTCATAAATCTGAAATTACAATTATTATGACGAAGATAATTTATTTTACAAGATATTTTAGGTCGATGTTAGTTAAGTACGGTAGTAAATATAGCTCAATGCAAAACACAATGCTTCATATGGCCTGTGTAGTGAAATTTAATCTGTACCACTGAATAATGTATTTAATATCTTACAATTATTGCATCCGTCTTTCCCTGAACACGGGTCTCTTCGTGAACTGTAACTGCTGTTAGTTTAAATGAATTTCCGGGTACTCCAACTTCCATAAATACAATTTCTCCCTGATGTGGAGGCGGCAGATACCGATTGGCCTCCACGCTTACGTTTCCCGTTATTGTTGATGTTGTATAATCAGGCTCTATGCCAGTTGTTTCTCGTCGAGAAAGTTTCACAATAGTATCAGCATTCCTAAGTGACAATCCTAATTTGTGGTCATGCGCATTAAACGTATAATTTGAGTTAGGAATATTCCATTTTCGGTACGGATGAACTATTGTTTCTTCTTCTTCATAAAACAGCCTGTATTCAGTGACTGCATCGGAGTTTAGTATATAAAAAGTTCCTGGTATTTTGGATTTTTGTAATAAAACAGCATGGTCTAAACCGTAAATATGCTGTAAATGAAAACAAACAACGTAGGTTCTAATAGTAATATTTAATGAATATTACAGTGTTGATATGATACTGGAAATAAATGAGTATATTTTACTTACAATCAATGATTTTTCACCAAAGATCCAAAGGTTAATTCCAACAGTAGAACATTGTGTTGACTGTTTGTTCTTTGTGACCAAATAAACTCGATCTGAATCCAATACTGTAACAAATTGATCCACTTCTCCTGTACGGAAGTTTGCAACTTCCTCAAACGAATTAGAAATCCATTCGTACAACTTCGAATAACAACTTTGCACTTGACTCACAATGAAGAAATGTCGATCTTCATACTGAATTAAAATGTTTTGAAACAATAATATTGAATAGATGGATAATATACATATTAAATTGAAATATTCCAAGTAAAAATTTCACAATTTAACACTGAGTAATTTCATTGTACCTGAAAGTCATGAGTTGCTCCAATTTTATGATCCAAATTAATCTCTTGATGATGTTCTAGATATTTGAAAAGATATATCTGCGATTTTGCAATCTTCATCAAATCTTGCACATTGGTACAAACATTTTTGTAATCGTTCTGCGAACAAAAATATCCTATGAATACCTTTTTAATTTCATCCTCGTACATTTAATAGAATTTAGTCTTAACTGAAGCGAAATAAAGTTTCTAGGTACATTTAAGTTTAATGTTAAAGTTAAACTTTCTATTATGAAAAGACTAATCACACGTTTGAAAATCTTCATGTCTCGAGCGCATGTAACGCTTAATTAAACAGTACAAAATTAATTGCCGTACACAGCTGAAGTACTAATTAAACCTCTTTTGTTAGTAAGTAAGTAAGTAAATAATCGATACTTCTATTTTGCCTCTACACTTTCTAAACTATTTCTTCATTACTCTATTAATTATCTCACGAACACTGACAGTTTAAAAAGTCTTTGTGTAATTTTAAATCAATATACTTATTCTGAAGTAGCCATTATCATTATGTACCGCACAAAGCCATTAAATAAAATCACATTTATCATCATATACCCTGATGTTATCTTCTAGAGCGTATTTCTCCTGTTGTTTTATAGCCACTTCTTCCGCCATTTTGTGAATATTGATTCCAGCCAGAAGTCCACCGCCTCCTACATCTGTCTTGAAAGTCAGATTACCGACAATCGTCCATGAATCTGTAATGTTCTGCTCCACATCGTCGTTAACTGTTACCACACGTCTCTGCCAATCTGCCATGTCGATATCGTTCACCAATCCCCGAACGTACATATCCTTGTCAACAGTGATTTTCCCACGAAACATGTAGTTGGCTGTAAGATTTTGTTCTGAATCTGTTGTAACCACACGATGTAAATCTTTTCCATTTACTAAACCAACAGTTTTCATATGTTTAGTAACGGTTACTGGTCCAGTAAATATAGTTTCAACGTTAATTTCTTCATCAGTATCTTTCTACAAAAAAATGCATGTACTTTATAAATTATGTCATCATTAAGATGCCATCAAAAATAAGAAATATTTTACCATAACAGTGTTTGCATATTCCTTCTCCAAATTGTATCTATTTACCAAACCACCAACTTCGATATCATTATCAGTTGTTATAAAATTGAATTCCAAAGTGTCGTTAATAATTTGTTCAGTGTTTAGAGTTATTACTGATTTCATATCAATTCCATTTAAATAATCAACTGTTATGCCATTTGGAGCGAGTAATTGTTCAAATATCAGTTTTTCTGAAATGATTTTCAATAATAACTTTTCAGACTGAAGCAACTGAATGTGTACATACCCTGAACATGGCCCGAAGACAGATGTATTGCATCTTGGTTCCATTCCTGCAGATCACAACCATCCACAGTTGTTACATCTAAATCTGTTTCTAATATTACTGTGTCAGTTACGAACACGTCTTGTGTGAATGTTACTAATCCTTCAATGTAATCATCACTTGATATGAGTACCACATTTTCCGCAAACTCAGAAAGATTCACTCCGTTTATAGTTTCAGCTACGCCCATATTTTTCTTAATATGCACCTACAAACCAAATCAATTTAAAATTCTAATACTGGATTACAGTTCAGTATTGTTATTAAAATTCAATATTGTTGATTTTATATAGTATGTCAGTATGAGAATTATTACCTTCTTCTTAAATATTGTCGTTCCATTAATTACTGCATCGTCATAGATTGATACGATGTTTTCGAAAAAGTCTCTGGGTTTTATACCATTCATATTGCCTTTTACATTTAAATGATCTATTGTAACACTATCGGTGAACGTTATATTTCCTAATATTAAAACAATACTATTATATTTTTGAACTGCGATACATATACAAGTGATCACGTTAGCAAGTTTTACTATATATTTCAAAATCTATTCTACTTGCCTTTCAAAATACACGCATCGTTTTCAAATTTGTAATGTTCTTTTAAAAAATCAATTGATACATTATTAACATAATTCTTCACATCTAAATCGCCATGTACCCATACATCACCATGAATGAAAACATTACCGAATATGTCTTGTTCTTCAGATTTCAATAATATCTCATCAACAGTAACATCATTTAATCGATCCACATTCAAAGATTCAACTTTAAAACCATTTGAAAATGTTTTATAACCGCCAAATACTACATCTGTTTCATCTTTCAATATGAAATCAGCGAGGAAATCTTTGAAATTTTCACCATTCAAGTTTTTAATATTCAGATGTTTTATTGTTACATCATCCTAAAGATAATAAAAATTAAATAAAATGATTTAGATATGAAAATAATCATGAAATATTTACTTGAAAAACTACTTCAGTAGTTATGTTGTTACTTCTATCAGTCCAAAATACATTATGGAATAACTCTTCCAAATTGTATTCATTCAGAGATTCAATATTTAAAGAATTTTTCACATGTAATTCTAGAAAAATAATAATTACTGTTGTTTAAAACTGTCTAAACTATTTTATACAATTTACCTCCAATTCTTAATTGACCATTTGTTAATTTCTTATACAATAACTCGTCAACATTTAGAAAATCTTTAATGATATCCCATTCGTAATCATTGATTTTTGCTGTTTCAATTTTATCCACGTGGCCCGATTCAATTTTATACTTTCCAGTAATAGTTTGATCTCGAGTCAGACTCAATCGATTTTCGTCGTATTCATTTATATCGAAACATTCTATTTCGTATTCTAAATCTTTCAAAATCTCTGCATGATCTGCTTTGACATTGTCAAAATGTACATCTTCCTCAAATACTCTGTCGCCTGTAGTCCAAATTAAATCTTCACTATTTAAACCATTGACGTTATTTATATAGAGTTCAGATGCCAATATATCGGGTACATCATCAGTATTTTCAAATATTATTTCAGCGTCTATCTCTTCATCTGCATCCAGTCTTACAAAATCATTGAAGAGTTCTGTATAATTTTCACCATTTACCAAACCGTCTATATCCAAATTATCTATTGTTATATTTCCAGTGATAGTGTTTGCATCTATAACTTGTTCAGTATCCAAAGTTATGAAATTATCAATATCATTATCATTAATAAAATTTGATTCTATTTCTAGATTATGATTTACACGTATGGAATTAGTGAATTGTTTAATTGCATTTATTGTTACTCGTTCTTCGTCCTAAAATAGTTTTTGAAATAGATTGTTAAATATAAATTATTGTTTACCGAATTGCAGTACGTCATAATTTACCTTGTACACTACGTTTTCGAAAATTTGCTTTATTGTTCGACCACCGACTTTATTTAAAACAGTTACTGTGCCATCTACTTCCAAATTACTGAACATAACATCCGCATTCAGAATATGAGTGTCTTCCAGTGTAGGATTGAGTTTGAATTTTTCATTGTTTTCACCAATGATAATGGAGCCGTTAACCTGAAAGTTATATTTATTCAATAATTTTTCATAACGAGTATACTCATTTAGTAAAAACAAATCTTCTCTGTCCTTAACACGTTGGCTGCTACGGAGTTAAATACAACTCATATCTGATCATGATTTGAGCGCCGCGTGCTTTAAATATGTTATGTTTGGTTTTGAAGCCGTGTAAATTGGAAACAACACACAGTTGTGCGCTGAAACATTGTCAAACGAACAAGTAAAGCGTCGGGGATAATTTAGCGTATTATTCGGATCATCCCTTCAAATTCGGTAATCTTTGAAATTATGGCTGATATAATTATTCATGATATAATTATTCATTTACCTATTTTACTAAATGCAGAACAAAATCAAATCACATAATAAGCTTTTTGGACAGTAAAAATAAGCTTTATTGAATAAAAATAAAAAAAGATATCCTATCAATATCCGTAACGTTTTCATACGAACACATTTTTATTTTTAGTAGCCAGACAACCTCGTGAACAACTGACTGCTGCAATTTGCATTGAATGCACACAAAATATCGAGTATGAAATAATTTCAACAGGATGATAGCCGAATTTACAGTTAATGCACGCAGCCGCGCGAGTTATATACAACGCACGGAAATAAATATCAGAATCAAAATTTGATGTAAACATATTTACTTAATTACTGTATGTAATTTTAGATCTAAAAAACATTAAAAAGTGAAGTGACGCCCGGAGCCAACTTTGCTGAATTAACGTGGCAGCTAACGTGTTAAGAAACTCGATATATGAACATAAAACAGTCACTTACGGATAAACTTTCCGAAATTTCCAAACTAGAAAACGTGAAATTACCCGGAATCGTTTGATTAACAGTACGCGTTATGATTGTGTTTGTATCTATTCCATCGACTAATTCACTTGCAACAACCTGTACTGCGGATACGTTACCAGTAAATATCTTCTTACCTACAAAATCATACAATTTTAAACAAAAACACAATAAAACTTCCTTTCAGAATAGTACCCGTTATATTTGTAAATCCAGATTCCATTGCTATTAAGTATTCTTCTGGATATTTTAAACCATTTAGAGTCTTAATATCAGCTGGTCCTCTTACATGTACTCTCTGAAATATGATCAAGTTTATATTAATGTCACAAAACATGTATAATTATAGTTCAGATGTCATAAAACAAAATTACTAATGAAATACTTGTAAGAATTACCCCAAAAATTGTCGTATTCCCTGGAAAATAATAATCAGAGTCCTTCCTGCACATATTATTTTTGAACGTATCAAAATCTTCTCCATTTATAAACTGAGTTGTTACATTTATATGAGATAAATCCAAACTATCCAATATTAAGGTACCAGCCGTTGTTTCATCAGCATTTTCATAGACCATAGAGAAATGTATCTCTTCTTTATTTATATACTTTACACCACTGACAAGTTCAACTTGCAAATCTTCAAATTGTAAATCTACAGCGAACAAGAAAAGTTAAAAATACTTTGTAACTTTTTTAGACAGGTTTTTTATACTTTCATAAGTGATGTCAGAATCCATATAAACCAGCTCATCTTTCAATATCATATTATTAAATGTTCCACCCTCAAAAAGTTCGACATTTCCCGTCACCCTCAGAGAATTTTGAAACGTCAAATCGCCCTTAACTCGTAAAGCATCGCCTGATTTATAGGCAACCTTTTCAGCGTCCATGTCATTTATAGTAGTAAACGTTATATTATCTACTTTTGCGTTTTTAAATGTCTTCCTGCCTGTAACTATATTCCTTTGGTTTCTCCTACGAATAAAGGAATATATAAATATATGTATATAGATACAAATCAACTGATTTTTAAAACCATCTTATAAATTCACTCAGATCCTTCAAGAATTATATAAATTACCTAGCACAATCTTTGACTAAATCATTAAAATTCTGATCGTTAATTGTGGATAACTCTAGATTATCTACTTGACTCGTTCCTTTTACTTGAAGACTTCCAATTATTGTTAAATCTTCAAATTCATAATTTGTTTTTGGCTGTTCAGCCGATCGTGTACTTATTATTTTAGCATTAATTGTTTCAATTTCGCTCGTAATTTCGACAATTTCTGCTTCAAAGTCCATGGTTAGTTTAGTATTTGCATCCCTGTACAATTGTTTTGAATCCTGTATTATCGCGTCGGATGCTACTATTGTGTTAATTTTCCACGGAGCTGTGATTTCATTATCCTCATCTAGCTTTAACGATTTACTTAACTTATCCTTTATGGCAACGATATCTTGTCGTTGATCGTGCAGCATTTTCTAAAATATATTTTATATAATATTCATTTATCCATTTTAGTAATTTCAAAGTACGTATGGTATTAATTACCTCAATACTAATTCTTGTTTTCATCATACTATCCACTTTTTCAATCACTGGATTTGTTTTCTTAACTAAACTCCAATCGATCATGAATAAACCAGCATCAGATTCAAATTTCGGCACAATGACTCCCAACATTTTATCTAGTGCTAGGACTGCGGAACCATATATACCACTCTCACCTTCCGGGTCACTCATGCAAATGGCACCATGAGAAAATTGTCCAAACACCATACAAGGTATCTCATCATGTGCATAGAATGATCCTTTCGAATATAATACAACTTTCACGAACGGCGCTATATGTGTACTGTAGTCTATATGCTGTTGAACAAGTAACATAACTTCATCTCGATATGTCTTTACCGGAATCGGGAGAAAATAAGTAACATCCTCGAAATATCTATTCTCCACTTCCCGTCGTTCCAAACCGACCCGGGTGAATCGGTAAATGGCAAAATTGAGTCCGCCAACTGCCAAGAACGACTTGTAACCAATTTTAAAGTCTGTGATTGCATTTACTCGTTGGCTGGTGATGTTCTTGTATGGAACAAAACGATTTTCTAGATAATGGAATATTCGAACAACGTTCGAGATGTTTTGCGGTATTGACAAATAAATATCTGATGCGAAATGGTTTATTGCAGATGATGTGGCTGGGCAATCCAGTGGTATAGTTTGAAATAACCTGTAATATCAAGTTTAATTACATTAATTACTTTACAGTGAATTCTACGCACTATCAATAAATAAATAATTTAATTTACCAGAAATCTGAAACATTACTGTCTAAAACGAAATTATAAATATCTGCTGTTGTTACTTCTGAATCATTCTTTCCTTCGCTAATAATCAATAACTTGGAAAAATCGCCTGCTTCAAATACTTTTAAATGAGAAACTCTTTTATGTAAATGCCACCACCAGATTTTTTCCTAAAATATAAATAAAATAATCCTCAATACTAGAAATGCAACTATATATTATGTAAGAAATCATTAAAAACTGCTGGTCTTTTTGGTGTAATATAATAATTAAGCAATAATCGGATTCAAAACAGAAAAATACCAAACTATTATCGTCCCTAATACGGTACCAGTGCATATCGAAATTTTCTCCAACCAATGCTGCGATTAATATAATATCGTATTTTCTCTCATTGCTGTTCCATATTTTGAATATTGTAAATGCACTTGGCGATTCATTCAGAGCTAAAAATATATTTGGTTTACATATAAATTGACAAACATCATGTGTAAGTGTCTGTACGATGTGTAGAACGTACTTATTAACTTTGCGGATGTTGTAAAACCAGATTTTTCTCGGTTTAAAACAGCAGTTAACACGGTGAAACCTGTAGACATTAGACCAACAGCATAGGATTTGTTGCGAACATTAATGCTTCGCCATTCCGTTATTTCTTGACCGATATTAAATTCATTATCCGATTCTATGCTCTTCACTACTAACTCTAAAATTTCATAAGCATTACATGTGTAGTATTGTATATATTCGAGGGTAGAGCATATACCGAATATACTAGTAATTTCTTTTCTTATGATAATGTATGATGGCAGCTACTGACATGTGCTAGTTAATATTATTTAACACGAATAGATAATGTAAATTAATCATATTCCTACTACCCAAGTAACTAGAATATAGTGCGATAGTAATCTATGATTTCAAATTAGCAATTAAGCATAATTAACGCTGAATATATACAGTATCGTAGCCAGCAATTTCCAAAACACTACACTTTCATAAATATTTCAACTGGTTAATATAGCTTTAAGCATGTGTGAAAACGTGTCATATTTATATTATTTAAAAATGCTGATTAAATGAAATTGGAAAGGCAGTATCACGGCTTATTTCTTTCAAGAAATAAAAGCGAAACTACAGTTAAATTATTGATAGGTTTTTTGAAAAATTGCAAATTCTTATAAATCGAGTGATATAACTCAATGATACACAGGGCCGGCTTTGGAGCAAATCGAGTGAAACTAATTAATATAGAACATTTTTGTTTAGAAGACTTTTTTGCTCAAGGTGTGATTATTACTAAGACTGGTCCTGGATTTGCACTTACCTTCGCGATTACTGATGCCTGAATCAAATGTATATGCATGCCACATTCTATTTGTTTGTTCAGCAAGGACATTCTGTGTGACAAGATCTAAACCTTCTCGTACAAATTTCTTCAGCCAATTTTTATCATGTGCTGATTGACATACACAGATGTACATACATAGCAATATCACTTGTACACTAAACATTTCACCGATTTATTTAAAACAATAAAATCATACTAAACACGCTTAGAAAGTAGAATAAATTAATATTTACAGATATAAAAATCAACTATGTACATTAGTTATCACAACTAGAGTGATACTAACTTGATCAGCGGTTAGAATCACATTGAAACTGGAATATTCTTGTTTCAGTGCGTATACGTTGCATTCAAAATAATTACTCCATTATCAAACAACAATTTATTCAAATGTAAAAATAAATATAATTTTATGTACACTAAAAATTTACATTTAATTGAGCAATGCTTAAAATTATATCCCTACCATAAAATAAAATGTCTCTTTCAAATGTAATCTATGTTACTATAAAATACTATACGTGACACTTATTCAAATTCTACTTGATAATTAGCTCAAGGTACAGTCACTTTCAAAAATCTACTGGCATCTCCTGCCTGTGGAGAGAATCGAATGTTGACCTTATTTCTTCCTTCCTCTCCCACTTCCAGGAACGTGTTCCAATCTAAAAGGTAATAGAATCCAGTTTTCCTCGGAGGCGGTAAGCTTGCATCTTCTATTTGAGTACCAGCACCTGAAGGACCACCGAACGATTCCTCTAACGCTGCCAAATTAGCATTCTTCGATTCTTCGGTGGTAGAAACTGACTTTTCAGTTGTAGTCGTACTCTGTTGTCGCTTAACTTCGTTCTTTTCATGACTTGAATCGAAGTCCAGTGGGTTAGGCCCAAAGTTTTGTTGGTCCAATGGAATACCTGCGTCTTGTTTAAGAATATTGGTAAGTTCTTTAATATTCTCAATGTCTAAATTTTGTAAATCTTCAGGTGTAGCTGTTCTATTTAGTTTTTCTAATCGTTTAATTGTTTCTAATAACTGATTCAATCTCTTTATTTCACCTTCACTGACGTACGTGTTTTCTGGATTGAAAACATGGGTTTTTTCGTTTGTTTTATGTAATTCTTCCACTGGTAATTTACGCGCTTTCTTCTTAGAGAGACCAATATCTTCCAGAACATCATGCATTGATTCAGGAATCATTTCCATATTGAATTTGGGAACATCAGATAGTTGAGTTGGTATCTCAACTGGTTTCATGTCTTTGGCCGATCTTTGTGAAGTGCCAGTTAGGCCAAATCCAGCTAGAAATTCTTCCATATCTTTTCTGGATGGTGCGCTATCCGGCAACGGTTTAAACTGAGTATAAGCTTGGGGACTAATGTGGACTTCCTCCGGAATCACTTGCGCAGTAACAGGTTTAATTGGATTTGGATCTTCGATCAATCCGAATGACATTAACAGTTCTCTCATATCAGGAGACAAGTTATCAGCTATTTCCGATATATCTGGTATAGGAGTTGATGTACTGAATTGACTTGGAAATACACCAATAGAGTCCAACAATTCTCGAACATTCTCCGTTGTCTGTTCTTGTTTTGGGAAATTCATTAACGATGCATCGTATTGGCTACTGAATTTGTGGCTCTTGAACGGTTCAACGGTATCAATATTGATTCCTGTGATGACATCTTTCATATTTTCTGGTATACCGAAATTGCTTAAAGGTGATTGCGTTGAAGTAGTCGTAGTTGTACTAACAGTGCTTCTAACTCTTGGTCTGGAAGTAGTCGATGCAGCAATATATACACTAGACTGCATTGTGTTGGGTCGAACCAATCTGTGAGGTTTTCCTTCAGTTTCTGGCTTGTTTGCTTTCTGCTCGTAATGCCAATAATCCGCTTCCGGTTTGGGAACTAAAGTCGGAGCTGTAATCACTCTCATTCCTTGATTAGAAGCGACAAAGTCTGTCTCTTCAGGATATCGGTGATTAGCGTATCGTGGTGGTTTCGTTGGAACTGGTTTATGAACGACAACTGGCGTTTCTTGTTTGTCTGGAATCTGTTTAATTATAACTTGTTTCTTCGGCTTCAGATCTACTGCTTGATTTTCTTCTTCCCGTTTTACTTCCACTGGTTTTATTAACTTGTTGGGTTTTGTTGGTCGTCTTGCTACAGGGGGACTAGATGTACTCGGTTCTAAGCCAAGAATCTGAATATTTTTGTAGGGTTTTGGTGTTGTAAGTTTTGGTGTTTCCGATCCAATTATGTGAGTGATTGGCGGCTTAGTATACAATTCTTCCATGTTGAAACTGTCTGTATTCTTCGGTGTATATGGCATTACTAACATAATTGCTCGCTGATACTCCTGTCGATTCTTGTTTACTTTTTTTCTCCATCCCTCGGGATCTGTTTGTGTCAAATTGTCCAGTAATTCTATGATTTCGCCTCGCGTTAAACGTGGTAAAGCTTTGTCTGAGTTTATCATTTTTTGTATATCTTCTATGGTGCCATCTACATCATTTTTATATTTTTCAGATATTTCTGCTACTTTGCCAATCAATGCATCTACTGCTTCATCGCTAAGAAAACTTGTAGGAGGAGCATTTAATTTTGCCAAATCTGTAGTTGACAATTCTTTGGGAACATCAACTTGTTCAGCTGCAATACTGAGGTTAATGTATGCTAGCAAACATGCTAGTAACTGGTGAATTATCTGAAAAGAAAAAAAAATTCCATATTACCTAACTTATTAAGCACATATAATTACATTACATATTTTTGAAGGACAAGTTTTTTTAAAATTGAAATTGCGAACCGTAACTTAACAGTTAGCAATCTAAATTTTAATCTCTTTAAAAAATTGCTTGCTTATTATATTGTGATAAATTCATCAAATGTTATTGGACAAAATAGATTTTTGTATAATTAGTTTATAAATATATATGTATCCTTGAGTCCATTTTTTCAACAATCATTCAACAAAAAGTGTATACATTTAGTAACTGAAGTTGTTCTAGAATAAAATGATTAAATATCTCTATATGATACAAATATTCACATTTATAATTCTAACAATATAACGTTCTCTAGTACAAGTGATTGAAAGTAGTTTTAATTAATAAAAAAAACACTGTTTGTATTTATATGCTATTTGCATTGCAAATGCAATGCCAACAAGTTAAGAACAAAAGATATAAATGATTTACATATACAAGAAAACTTGAGTATTCATGCAAGGTCAAGAACTTTCTACATGACAGTTTTATTCTAGTACTTTCTCCTGCTAATCGTGTATAATAAAATATTGCAAAAGTAATCGTACCAACAGCAAATTATATGAATATTCTGTATATGTGTTCTGCTCATGCATTGAAATCTTTTTCGTATATATTAATTTGCTGTAAATTATACAATTAATTATTTGATCTAATATTAAATTTGAAATATTATAACAAATTACCCACAGTAGATTTTAGAAATAATTGTACTGTGTTCTGTCCATGCATTGATGTCTCTTTACTCTTTATCGAATAAAGTATCTGTAGAATCAATATTGCAAAATATTATCTATATATAGTTAACACAATGGTCATGTAATAGTTTTAATTACGCATAAAATCTCTTTATATTGGAATGTCATTATGTTATCGTTGACATTACTATCCTACTTTACATTTTAACGTAGCATAAATTATCAAATTAGTGTCACTTCGATAAAGGCCAATGATCCGCTATATCAATAATTACTAACCGCTTCAGCACTGAAGTATGTTAATTGTTGTACAACTAACATTCACTACAAACACAAGCCATAGTTCAATGTCGATATGTAAATAGCACTGAAGTATCTATGCATGGTTTGTATTGTATTCCAAATTGTATTCCGTGGTATACTCATATTCCGTAAGATATTAAATCAGAAAATTAGCAGTAGTTCATCTATAAATTTCATGCATGCTCAGTTATGTTACTTCTTAGCCTTCATTCTGCAAGAATATTATTTCTATATTAAATATTTTTCATAAACAAAAATATTTTCTGGCTAAATTAGTTTGAGAAACACTGGAAGGTTTCTAATCAACATTAGAATACATACATTCACTTGCGCAATATGCATATAAACAATATAGTTACATGCATGTACATTGAAGTGGTTAAAGTAATTTGATTGTCATGTCGGTATTAAAGTTAATATATGTATTGCGTGCGTATGTATATGAAGTCAGCAGTAACACTGATTGATATTCACAAACAACTTTCCCGTTCCATTCAAGGTAGAGTGATTTTTATAAGATTTTTATATTTCAGCCACAGACAGAAGAGTTACGTTTAATGAAATGAGCATTAACGTTGAAGAAATGAGGAGAAAGCATTTTGTGTGACTGTATGTAACTGACGTCAGTGGATTTCTTGAAATGAAAACACTTGTTGGCAATTGTACACTAATATTTTCCCGCCTATACTTTCATTTTCCAGTATTGCTTACAAGATTATAAAATTTCTCCTACGTTTTATACTTTTAGATTATTGTTTCATGATAGTTTTCTGACTAGTTTAGCAATGATATTCTGATAATTTTATTTCAATATTTTAATACATATATTTATAAACATATTCTTGTACATATAATTAAACGTATTACGGTCTTAAATAGATATGTCTATTAACAATGATTTTAAATAGTTACTCTGTTTAATAATAATTTAAAATTGTAGAATTGTTCTCATTGTATGGACAATAATTTAATTATCTTATGTAACCGTTCTTGACATACCATTTTGTTGAACAGTGTTGAACAGCAGCGAAATGATCACAAAGCACAGAACTAAACACCACTCTCCCAGTATCGGATTTGAAGCACTTGGGTGAACGTGCCGTGCACAGCATGGAAACACTGAGCGTCTGGCCGTCAAACTGTTCTTGATTTCTCGTCGTTGTCGAAGATCAGACATTCCCCACTCCACATGGTGTTTCCCCAATAACATCAACATACGACAAGCATGTTCCCCATTACAAACATCATAATACTATGAGCCAAAATGTAAATTATATCAATTTACATGGATTTGATCTCGAATAAAAAGCATCCGATTGAAGAAGAATCCTGCTTAGCTACATTATGTATGTATGTATCTATTGTTTGGTACTTTATTAACAATGTTTTATTATTATTATATTATTCTAAATACAATATAGATATAGAAATTTCTGCTTTTGTATGTTGTACTTGAAATACAATTAGTTCAGTACTAGGAAATAATATGCCATTAATATACTGCAGTTTTAATTACACTGTAATTACGGAAAATAAATCATAACTAAGTTCATTGTCTTCATTCATAAGCACCTATTTACCATAATCCTACTCCTTACAATATTCATTAGCTAATGTGTTTTATAATGATAGCAATTTGAAAATATTGGTGAATATGAATTTGAAAATTCTTCTTAAAATAGTAAATTTATCCATGTGAAAATAATTATCTTCAAATTATTCAGATAGTATTAGCCAAATAAAAAGTACTAAGCCTTGGCCTAAACACCTGACCGCTTGCACCAAATGTCAAGACTCTAGAAAATATATACACAAACATTTTATTTCTAAATGTGTTTGTTGATCTTGTTTCTAAATGTGTATACGTTATACATTAACAACTACTGTAAATTACAAAAAAAATGTAGCAGTAAAGAATGATGTCTTCCAAATATTTCAAAACCGGATCTGACTACCACAACACTCCCCCCTAACGTCTTGTACAACGCTCGGAGTTCCAGTATCATACAACGATATGTCCCACTTTCGTACTTCAACATATCAGTTCTTCATGAATGATTGGCTACAACATATTGATGACGGTATGGTCACAAACACTTGACCAGTTCTTGCATTAATTACAGGTGCAACCGACAAGTATTTACGTGTTGTACGTTACGTTATAAATACATATAACTGTTGTCTTATTTTTCCCCCAATATTTATAAAATTAAGAACGCGCAATTCGAATAGAATAATTGCAGACATAAAACGGGATAATTAGATAGAAATTTGAACAAGCGTTTGGATACTGTTAAATGAAAGATGTTTAACTTGATAATAACAAGTAATAGCGTCCTAAATATGACAATAAATACTGTATTTAGTAATAAAAACTGAAAATTATTCTGATGATGTAAACTATTATACGCATTTCTATTTCTTAGAAAACATTTAGCAAAAAATTAATGAAAATATTAATATGGGACAGGGGGTCGACAACACTGCGGGCTTTTTATTCATAAATAATAAGAATTCTGGTATTGTATGACACTGAAAATAAAATAAGATACTTACTTTTTATAAACATTGTCGGCCGATGTCTGATTTAAAAGAAGACACACATAAACGTGAAAAAATAAAACAGCATGTATTTTGTTATAAAAATGTTATATTTTTATTCTATTTTTACATAAGTATTTTGTAATTCGGTTGCAGGTAAGCTCTATATATCGTATTTACCAGAGGCAAGCTGTAAGGCTGACAGTATGAACAGACATTACATTGATGTTACTCAATCAAAAACCAAAATATTTCTTTCAATTTAACATAGAATTTCTCACATCTCGATGTACAACGCTGTTCATACTATGAATGAATTAAATATTAAGCGTAAACTATTATAGGAAACAAAGGGTTACTTGAAACTAAATTAGCTTGAACTCTATTCATGCCGACTTTGTATAAAGAGAGATCACACTATTAAATTTTGATTCAAAAGATAATATAGATCATAAAAGCTTAGACATTGATACTAAATTTGTAATGAAAAATACATGATCACTGTAACTCTTTACTCAAGAGTGAATCAGATAGATTATTATTTGAATATAAGCATGTTTTTATGCTACATAATACATTAATTTCTAAGTCTGCAACATGAAATAACGTGAATTTCTAACAAAAAAAACAAAATAATCCCTTTTCATACAATTCGACAGACAATGACATAAATACAATTCTAACAAAATGAGTTTTTAATGTTTTATCTTACAATTGTATAAATAATCTATCTACAAAAATGTATCTCCAATGCCAATATATACAAATTTAATTTTAGAATGTTATAAAAAATATTAATAAAAACACTTTTTTTCAATACTAATCTATGTATTAGCACAACCATTTGATTTTTTGTTTAATATAATAAAATATATTAGTCTCAAATATGGATCACCAACTACATCCAAATATTATTTTAGATTCATTCAAATAATAAAAAATAACAAATTATAAAATACAAGAAATTAGCTGCCTTAAAAATCATATAGCAAATTCACTGCTGAACGTACTGCATTCAATCAGATTATAATACTGAAAATTATATTTAAAAATGAGATTCCTACATCGGATATGAGATGAGAAATATCATATACGTGTATAAAAGTACACTCAATATAATTTAAATATATTCTAATCATTTCTGTCAATAGAAAATTTAATATTCAATTCAAAAAATACATGAACAATATTTTAAAATATGATTGTAATATGGAAAATAATTTAATAATTATACTGAGTGTTCAATCAGATCCAAGAGTGAAGTTACATTAAGTAAATATATAATGACATTACACATGTACAATGTCAGGATATATCTAATTAATAAACTAGATTCCACTAAGATTAATGTGTCTTTCTATTGTGCTACAAGTAATAATTTAATACAAAAACAGAATAAATAAGGCGGTAAATGTTCGAGTTAACTATATACACAATCTATTACAATGGAATGGCTACGCCATTTTGTAACTTAAGTACGAGATAATAAATATTTACAATGTAAGGCAAGATGATTCACTACACATTTAGTTAGGATGATTGCAAAAATTAAGGCACTTGTTTCAAACAAATCTAAAACTATATCAAGAAACTAACAATCAGTCTGATTCTGTCACTATATTTGACAATTACTCCAAATATAAAACGTTTTCATACATAATCATCAAATTAAGAAATTTTCAAATATTATTGTCTTAGATTATATGTAAAATAAATTTTTGTTAAAGGTAAAAAATAGGGTTAAATCAGATACAAACTAAGCGCAAAAATATGGCACTTTCGAAGTGTAAAAATCTGTTTCTTGAGACAATTGTAGATTCAATACTTATCACTGGTAATTTATTCTCAACTGATCTATCAATATATAAATATGGTTCAGTATGAAAATATTATAACTATAGTCTATATTTCACTAATCACTACTCATTGTTGATGATTGGTTTGTTTGTTTGTTAAATGTACACTTATACAGCTACGTTGAATCATGTATGTATTCAATTTATACATAATTCTCACCAGCTGCAACTTCAGTCTTTAACTTACCTCTGGTCTTGATACAATCCGTGTTCTTCATTGGTTGCGGTGTTTCGCTACTTGCTGATGGTTCAACAGTTGAACAATTGTTATTCTGCGATGACAAACATGACATTTCTATCATATTTTGATTCTAAACACACAGAAATAACAACGTTCATTAGTATTAACGAATCAATTATTGTACTATTGGTAATGTGAATAAACATTTCTTGTGATTTTGATAATAACCTGTCACTACTCGAGAAAATGTGAATTTTTAAGGACAGTGAAACAATATAGCAATAATTAATAATTAAGTGATGAATATTCCTAGGCTAGTTGAGATAATTGTCTAAAATGTCACATTAATGTCCCGCATTCTAGTTCAAACATTCGTCACTAGATGGATAACATATTCACATTACCAATATATCATATGGTGAATAGATGGTTGGATGTAAACAGCACAGACACTAAAAATAAGAAAAAACAATATGTACCTCACCTGGTTGTCGTCCGCGTCCGCTAGGGGGTTCGCCGTTATATTCATACGATTAGGTGGCGGGCCGCAACCATTGGAGAAACCACGTGCTATTGTCTTTTCAACATATCCATTACCATCCACCTGTATATGGTGACCATGTTCCTCTGTCACACCACCAACTTTATCTCTTCGATCACTGCCATCTATAACATCAAATATTGTATGTTGTCAAAACTACCACATAACCTTCATTCATTCTATAATGAATATACGTATATTAATTAATGTGCCGAAAGAGAGGTATATTTAATCCAAATTGACTACTGAAAACATTAATACTGATTCTATAATATGTCTACTGTACCTTGTGATCTATCGCCATTCTTAGCCCGTTTTTTGTTGTACATAACGCACGCTAATATAACTGAAAACAGCAATACCACGAAGCCGACTACGCCACCTATAATTATGTGCATCTGAGAAGAATTGGTTGCTTCTTCTTTCTTTGTAGGCACCGGTATTACTTTTGGAGGAGCGTTGGGATCTATTAAGGCACCTGCAAATCACATAATATTCATCACAAAGCTCTACTTTGTATTAAAATTCTTGAAGTATATTTAATCTACAATTATACTAAACAAATTAACTTTTTAAACCTTTTTTCAGTGTGACAATTGAAGATTAACTGGATATATTGTATATATAATGTCAGTTGAAACAGGAATAGTATTTACGTTGTTCTTGCAAATAAAATGAAATATACATACGCATTGTTTTTTGTTTCAACACCGCACTGAAATCACTGACGCCCGACAGTGTGTAACTCTGCAGTTTGATGTCATACGATGTGTCCGGCAGTAGATGTGTGATCAGGTATGATTTAGTTTGTTCTCCGTCGACTGTAGCTTTGTAATAATCACCAGCACTGCTTGTTAATTGATAATTCACAAAGAAACCGTCCACAGTAATATTTGGACTTGGTGTATACTAGAATATAAACAGACACATACGTGTAGATGATGATTACTTGTCTCTACTATTTTCTACTACAATTACGGTTTCTGTTAAGATTATATGTACTAGAATAACTGAAAAGATCTGAATGTAACTGAGATTTCAGATAAAATAATATATTTACATGTGTACCAATCTATCATGTTCTATATAACGGTAAACCTACCTGAGTAGATCCATCATCTCAGCCGCCAGTTTTACATTAATACATATTACTTAGTACAGTACAATATGTACATGTATTTATAAGTTACAAATGTATACATAATATACTTACCTCCCAATAAATCTTTATAGATGTTGGACTTATAGCTTCTGTATGCGTTAATTTCGGTACCGGCAAAGGATTCTTCTTGAAGAAATCTTCCCGTTTCAAATGGAACTTAGCAGAGTTTCTGCCATTCTTATTGTCATTATTACTATACACGGCCGCAATTCTAAACCGATAAACATGATCCGGTTTCAGATTATCCACTTGGTAACTGCGTAAATGCGGTATTATATCTGCATTGGTTGTTTTCCATCGGGATCCTTTACTGCGGTTATGGTTGCCATTTTGACCGAATTCTCGGTACTGAACTTTAAAGAACTGAATCGGTAAACCGTTATTATCCGGTACCGACCATCTCACCATTACCGATTCGTCAGATAACCGGGTTACGTTTGGTTTTGAGGGTGGAACCATTTCATTAGTTCGCACGGGTTTTCTTGTGGTTTTAACCGGTTTCGTTTCGGATTTAGTCGACGTGGCATTTTCACCGAAACCGGATATTTGTTTGGGGTAGACAGTTAAGAATGTATATCCATAATCGGCACCCTTAATATTACTGGCTAAACACTGTAAAATCCCGGCATGTTTCTTCTCGGCTGGTCGAAAGTATATCTTATTACCAATGACTTCTATATTATTATCATTGACAACACTGTGACCGTTGATTAGCCAGCTGACAATTGGTTCTGGAGTGCCGCGTACATTACATTCATAGTCTAAATCCTCGCCTTCTTTGATTCCTAGCGGTAGTTGTTTATTTTTCACTCGGGGTCGCTCGTAAATTAATAACGAGATGTGATATTTTAAGTTGCCGTGCTCACAAACATACGTGCCCTGGTCACTCAACGATACGTCTCGAATTTTCGCACCGCCAGGAACAAAATCGAAACGGTCTTTGTTTATTGTACCGCTTAATTTGTACCACGTGACTTTAGGTGGTGGATTACCTACTGCTGAACATTCCATGAAAACATCATCGCCTAAAAATCAATTATTGTTAAATATATACAATATTATAATACATTAAAACATTTATTTATATAAGTAGATATATGACCAATTTGTATTTACTAGTATCGTAATTCTATATGTTAATAAATGTAATAGAAACTTACCAGCTGTTACCGTGTAATTAGAGGGTGGCGGTGAAAGAAACCGCGGTTCAGCAGGAGTATCATCCCGTGTAACTGTTAAAAATGTTCCTTGATCGAGAACGAGGGTGTCGCCAGTAATATAATTGTTTGCTGAGCAAGAATATGTTGCCGAATCGAAATTGCTTACATTTTGCAATAAGAGTGTATTGGTTTGTGGTAATACTAACGACTGGTTTACCGGTACATTACTCCTGAAAATCACACAAATATATATTCACACATACATTTCGTACTGCATACAACGCAGTAATAAAAATGAAAGATCGTCCTTTATCCAACAGTTGTTGTTGTTGTTACACTTAGAATTTATAATAAATAATAAATATGATATAAATGTGATATACTTACTTGAAATACTGAACAACAGCAGGAGGATTACTGGGAGGTAAATCGCAACGTATGGCTACATTATTTCCTACAGAAATAAATTGTCGCTGATGTCTGGATATGGTGTTGTTGCCCAGATAAGCAATTGTAACTCTGCCAGGCACAGAGGACAAAATAGCTGCACCATATATTGCTAAACACTGGTAATCACCTGCGTCTTCTAAACTATTTACCTGCAATTCAAATACACATGTGTCAATTTTATAATTCACTCAATGAGAAGAAAAATAGATACATATTAATAAGTAGAATATTTGTAGGTATATTCTGAATATTCTACGATTCCTTGTGACTTACATTTATTGACAATGTTGTCTCCTTGCCAGAGATCGTGTACATAGACGCCGGTATATCAACAGCAGTAACTCTATCGAGACTGATAGGAGTGTTACTATACGGTGAACTGATCGGAAAATGTCTCCATCTAAAACCATCTGGTTTAATATTCATTTCACATTCTAATGCTACTTCGTCCCCAATGGGAGCTGCTATTGGTTCGGGACTTCGCACCATAAATATTCGACCGCGATCTGTACAACAAAAATATTCTATTAATTAATTCCTTACACAATATCAACAGGAAATATAGATAAAACATTTAATAATAATAATATTTATATTAAATCATAATTTCTCATGACAAAATAATAATAATTTTAATACAAATTCGTCATGATTAGTCAGTAGAAAATCTATCAATAACTTTCAACAGAGTTAATAAATAAATCACGAACATGTTTTATGAGAAAAATTAATCAAACATAATAAGGCACATGACTGAAAGCGTGCCGAGTTTCAATAATGAATGAGTGGGACGCATCACGAAATCAGGATTACAAATTATACCATAAACACATATAGTTACAAGTAATTCTGATTCATCAAGCGAAACAATATATGCATATATGACATATCTATTTATATGTATAATTACATTACTACCTGTACTCATTTACATCTAATTTTCCAATTAATTAATACTCAAAAACTTTAGATAATCAAACACCAGTGTTTCTGTGAAAGAGATGTTCAATTTAACAATATTCCATAACTGTCATCGTTAAAAAATATATTTATTCATATCAACACTGCAGTGCTCTGTGCCTAATTTAAGAAACCTTGTACTATATAAATATTAATAAATCAAACATATTTCATGAATACACATTTCTCAAATGTTATCCGGTTTACTACAAAATATCTGTGAAATACAAATACCGTAATACTAGGTAAATATTTGGAATATCACCAAAAAAAAAACAATATTTCAAACCCGCTGACCCATGTGGAATGTACAAATACAAATAGAACACAAATGTTTGGACAGAATATATAATTACACCAGTGGTACTTACGTTCAACAGAGTTGCATAATCGGACTGCCAGCAGTACCGAAACTGTGGTGTAGATCCAGTGACACACCGATCCCATCTTGTACGTTGCCGCATCCCTAGAACAAGACTGACACTTATCATCCAGTCTACTAGGATTTTATACAAACACACACACACACGTACACGTACAGAGGCAAGCGCTTATATCCATATATATAGAATAGTATACAGCACGTGCTATTTTAAATAATCTATTATATTGAAGTACACGGATCAAGTGATCGCGGATTTTTAACAAGAGTGGAGCCGATACAAGTTACTACACCACACACGAACAGGAAGTACATCGGTACACATAACCTAGTGTGCGGAACAAGGAAAATATTATAGAAAATTGCATTCATAAATAAATTCAGTACAATGTTGCAATTTTTACAATACAATATTATATTTGGTTAGCAACATTAAACAAATGTACAATTGTTTGAGGAATTTAAAGTTTGTACAAGACCATTTATTATAATATTATAATAGTTATATTAAAGATGGAATTCGCATTCCTTCTGAATACTATAACTTCAAAACATATATTGCATTCTTGTGTTTTAGTAATAGATAATAATAATGTACAAACTTACTAGTATTACTGCCGCCTTGCATGAATAGCGTAATCAACGTATTAATTTACAGATTTCCTGTTCTATAACGGATACAGATACTCTTTGACTTTATCACAGTCTGGAATCTTCCCATCGACCAAAAATATTTCCCAGTCCAACAACCCTCATTAAAAACTATATTACTTAACAATGATTAAATCTTTATATAAAAAAATAACTATTCTCTGAGATCGCTGAGTATTTTATTAATTTATTAACAAGTCTATTTATGCTGATGGATGATGGCATGGTATAGTTTCGGCAGCTGTCAGAATCTATAACTAATCGTTTGATATTTCTAACGAAAATCTATTACGTCAAACTGATCATTTTCAAGATGGATTGTCTCAATGGATATAACATCATCACAATTTATTTTATCAGCGTTCTAAACAAGCATATCACAGCAATTTTTAAAATTATATATTTAAATATTATACATATTTTCTGAATAATCAAAATCATTTCAAAATTAATAACTAAGACATAATATCATATTCTGTTTCAGTTTTGTATAGACAGAAGATAGAATATAACAATTTTTATTTAATTGTACATAATATGAATTTAAAATGTGAAATAACAATAAAAGGTACATATTCTATTTAATTTTGTTGGACGTATACATACGTGTGTATGTAAACTAGCATGTAAACACGATACAGACAAGAATTTAATTACTTTATAATTAGTGTAAGAACAAAACGTTTCAGAGTTGACCGGTCTTGAAGCGTTGAGCACATGTTTGCCGGACACTTGAATCAGAACATTTTATGCTGATGTTCCTCATATATGCCTCCTCATCATCCTCGCCGTCAGAACATCGAGGTGAAAAAATAGAGAACGGAATTTTAATCAAGCGTCTGACAAGTTAGCTTACACTGTAACCCGGCTATCCTAAATCTGTAATATAACGAGCCACGAAATTTATTCAGACAGCGACGTCAGACAATTTCTGAATGAGTTTCTGAAACGCAGATCAAATGATTATGCCCTTTAACTTTGGATTGAATACATTGAAATACGTTACAGAATAATTTAAATACGTATCTATTTGCTAGTAATATTAAATATATTTTCTTTATTTCTTAGTCACTTCTAAATGTGCACAGGATTTCATATTTTAAATAACAAATAACTGAATCTTATATGTAACTGAATTAAAATAACTAATTTATAACTATTACTCGAAGAGAATTTTTCTTTGTTTTATGGAAATATGTGTATAAGCAGGAATGGTTATATGTTAGAGTGTTAGAGAATAAGAAGGTGTATTTGAATTTCTTAATACATACAGAGAAATAGTAAATATTGATTACTTATATAACATCTGTTATTATAAATGCAACATTACGGCATCTGTTTTATCGGCTAAATTATACGAGTGCGCTTACTACAAGACCGTAATTAACGAGCGGTTTAACCATTAACAGTGCAACATACTCAGTATAATACAGAGTATATATATATACGGCTGTCAGT
This sequence comes from Calosoma granatense, assembly GCA_022063505.1. Taxonomy (NCBI): domain Eukaryota; kingdom Metazoa; phylum Arthropoda; class Insecta; order Coleoptera; family Carabidae; genus Calosoma; species Calosoma granatense. The sequence continues at coordinate 2,331,913 of JAGJTL010000104.1, read as the reverse complement.
TAGAAAAATATACTTTGATTTCATATTAATAACTCTGATTACGTTCATTAATAAAGCACACATACAACACTTTACATCAGCGGTCCTCAAAATATTAAACCAGTAATCTTACAAACTAATATGTTTGAAGACTACTGGTTTATTTTGCAGTCGTACGTAATTACGTTTAATTAATTTATCATACATAATTATATATATATTTCATGAACGAACAAATATAGTGTTGATTAGCGTATTACTTTTTTGTGTTGCTTTAACGACCATTCATTGTTACTTATGCTTAACGTATCTAAATAACGAATGTATTGTTCGTTTGAATCAGATTGTAATTAGTACGAATTTGTACAACTCATTAATTAATCATTTCGTACAGTCCCTGACAATGACACTGTAATCTAACTGTAAGATCAAATCAAATTTCAATAGTAATTTTTAGGTTATCTAATAAAACACACTGCAAATAACTTCAGTTCTTCTTATATTTCTAAGATTTCAAATCTTGAAATCGTTACATTGTCCACGATGATTGTTAATGGTTGTGTTGGTTTTTCTCGCAGACTGTACCCGCCTCATCTGTGTTGGAAAGTTAAAATTACTATTCATGTAAGTGGACTTGTTCCGTTAAAAGATTTCGAAGGAACGAACATATCCACTTGTTCATAGGTTGTAATTTGTGTTCATTGTGTATCTTTTAAAAGGATGACTCGGTATGATTTGAAAATGAAATGGCGGCGGCTTACGTTGACGTTTCATTAAAAATTCTTCAATGCCCAACATTATAGGTAGAATACACACATATACACACACACGCAGATGTAACCATTGTTAGTTTGTATACTAAAATTTGCATGGTAAATATATGAAGTCTTATAAGGTTTGTTCTTTTCACCCTGTTGCGTCTACGGTTTACAGCTGCGTCAAATAAATCGGTTCTATTC
>JAGJTL010000104.1:2319605-2330431 GCA_022063505.1 Calosoma granatense | reverse complement strand
CAGCAGTAGCAGTAATAACCTTGACGTTTTGCAGTAGACGCCAGTAGGTGAAAAGAACAAACCTATAGTTACAATACTAAACTCCAACTTCTGTCAAAGTAAAACAAAATTAAATATTAGATTTTCAACGAATTTACGACATTAACCGAAATCAACATTTTCAAGTTAAATGTGGTTACACACAAAATACGAAGTTAAATTATTTATGTGTAAACGAATATACAATGTAGTAAAGTTTAATATAAACATGTGTAATTTGTTAATGATGTGTATTTAACAGTGGTCATGCGTGATTTATTGCTTATGGATAACAATGTTGTTAATAATTCTACGTTTTTCTTTCACATATTTTCTTATTTAAAGAGAATTCCTGTTTAGACAGACAGAAAAATTTTCTAGTATACGAAATTTTGAAGGTAAAACTGATAATTTTTTATTTCGAAAAGGAAAAAAGTTTGTAAGAATTTATTTAGCCATATTATTATTATTATTTATATTATAATAATAGCGGTAACCTAGTAACTATTGATATTAGCTTATAGGTTAAATATTAAATGGAATGCATTATGAAGCACGTACTAATTCTGTACAACCTGTTCAACAAACATTATAAAGCAGCACGTGCAAGAAATAAGGGCTCTCATATGCTCTCAGAACAATATGCTTGAAACTTAATACGAAACCATTACATGATTGATTCATTGACAACTCTCATATAGAGAGAGAAGCAATAAATATTTCAAAAACCAATATGACGTATAATACCCACTTGACAAAACAACGAAAACAAAATGTCTCCATTCGCATTCCATTTGGATTTTTCTAAAGAAACAAAACGTTCGTAAACAATAGTCCGTGTTCAGTATCTGCAAAGTGGATATGTTTGGTCGTAAATGTATGATTTATGTATGCGCAGAAGGGAGAACCGCTTGGTTATTATTGTGTACACCATAGTAACGCGTTAAAATCACATTGCAGCCGCACACTACAGATTATATATGGGAGTATGTCAATACTTATTACCTTGACAATAATACGTCGGTTAATCAATGTTTTAGTAGAATCAATATTGGAAACATCTCCCGGATATATTATATCTCAACAAATGGATTTCATTTATCCTGATCATTAAATGAATGTATTTATTATCGAATGTTGCCTTTTGAAACGAACAGATATATTATAAAATAAGGAATCTGCATAACAGACTTGAATCCAATTATAATATTTTTAATTGTAGCTAGATTAGAATAGTCCACAAAGTCGTTATCTAGCTATATACTCAGTATACAAAAATGCATAACAAAAAATAATCATTCTGCCGGCAGACACAAGGCTACCGATTTGTAACAAAAGCAAAATAGATGATAAAAAATAAAACAAAACCAAGCTAAGAGTTAAGTACTAGTGGACAATTCACCCTGAAACTCTAACAACAATGAAAGGTTTTCTTGCCAAGTAGATCCCAGATAACACCGCTATCAACAGCACCAGCGACCACAATATATTTTCAGTACAACGTTAATGGCGTCAGGTAACAACGCTGTTCAGGCACAGGTGACATCTAATGGTAGTGTGAAGAAGGTAAATTAATGGTTTTTTTCTTACCGTATAAAAAGCTGTGACGCCGAAACGGATTGGGAGCTGGCTAACTCTTCAGGTATGTTGCCGACAAGCACAGACTGGATAAATAATGGAATGAAACGGTGAGTGTATTTGAAGATAGCGTTACAAAATGATTTTTAATCGTTGTTAGATTCAAGTGCGCATGAATATGGAAAATGTTGGCCCTTTGTAAATACAGGAATTAATGGTTTTTCGAGAACATATTTAGTAAACAAAAAAATAATTCATTTGAACTAAGCGATAATTGAAATCTTCGAAAACTAATATTACATTCAGATTTAAATTATATAATTCAATCTCCTAGACTAGCAAAAATAATCTATTATATATAAAATTGTTTATGACTGTACACAAAACATATAAGATACTTTATTCCCAAGTGCAATATTGATACACGCGCGTACTTTTTTTGCTGTTAAAATATTTAATCGACAGTAAAAAAAATCTATGATAAATCAGGCTCATCTGGCCTAGATATGTCATAAAACATTCTCTGTGCCTCTCAATATTATAGCGTTATTTATTTGCGTTCCCAAAATGAACATAAACTCGTCTCCTGTTTGCACATCTGCAAAATATGTGTGTATAGTGTAATACTGAAGATAGGGTAGGTATATGTCAATCAAGATATATCTGAGAAAAACAAACAGCCTAGTATCTAAACTGTGATAACGAAAATATCAACATCAGTATATATTATACGCATCGATCTATTTTAATACCATGTCATTACGTTCAAGTTTATATATTTTCTTAACAAATTAATCTGCTTTTTATCGTAAATATTGTTTAAATATGTATGCTATAAACTATAAATAATATATAAATATATATAGTGATTTGTTTTTCCACAAACTGGAACGCGTGACACAATGTAAAAATGGAACTTTTAAGAATTCGTTGCAAAAGATATGCAAAACAGCTGGGAACAGGGAAAATATATTCAAATATTCGATATGGCCGGAATTCGAGTATCGAATGCAAACCTAAATAAATAAAACCTGTCTATGGCACGCTGTTTAATTGAGTTAAAAATGTCATGTGACAAAAACAAATAAAATACGCGGTCTCGGATGGAACAAAAGTGAACGCAAAACGATTCCAAGAAGCGAGCCGAAACCCGCGCGCCATTCGCTCCAGGATTGAATTGTCAATTGTGCAGAAAGGGGAACAAGGCAAACCGATCAGGTTTTACATGAGCCCAACAAAGATGGCAACTCGTTCACAATCATACTCTATAAAATATGGCCGATGGTTTTGTTATTTCTTTTTCTCCATTCAACTGCAACGGAGACTCTATAAAACGGGCTCGTTCTCACGTTTTAATACCTATGCACCTTTACTGAGAATGTGAGGTTATGTTTTGTCTACTGCTTGAAATCTGATCATGTGCGCATGCGAACTCGTCATGCTGTGTGTATAAGTTTGTGCGAATATTGCAAGTTGCAGTAATAATACTGAAGATTCGAGAATAAATGCAGATTTGTTCGTCATTTGACAATTCGGTTCTGGGAAAATGTAGAATTGACCTGTCTCAGATGAATATTAATCAACCAGAAACAATGATACAATAGGAATTCATAATGAATTTAAGAACATCAATACATAACTAATATTTATAAGATTTCACTAAATTATGTAATATGCTTATTAAAATAACGTTCGACTGATTGCATTCCTTTACTATAAAATATAACTACTAAATGTTTCTCTGTACAGTAAGATATTTTATTTCTCAATAAACTTACAATAATTAACTTTTGCGCCACAGTAGGCCGGTCCATAATATAATTAGTATAAAAAATATGAAACCAGTCTATAAACAAGTAGAATATTTGTAAACAGTGCCATAATTTAAGCGCAAATATGTAATTAATAATATTTAAATCTTGTTCGAAGACCTTATCAAGGCTAGGTCCCTGTAGTTACATGAATTCACATTATGCATAATAGTTTGCGTGGAATGTTATAGAAGATAAGATCAGTTGAGCTGCTATAATTGTACATAGATTTTTTTTGTACACTTTATTTTACAACTTAACTCTTGACTCTAAATATCTCAATCGTCTTGACTAAGCAAATAAAGATACATATTTAATTTGCATACTATTCACAAATCTCAATTAAAACAACGGGTATTGCAAAGAAAATAACCAAAAACATCTTACCACGTAAAATAGCAATAAAACTAACAAGGGAACTACGAAATGATCTGCATAATTGAACACAGTATTTATGACTGATCATGTTTGATCATCGAGACGGACTGACTATTATTAAGAATGGCTCTATTAACTCCTGTACTACAAATAAGAAGACACTGAAATAAACATGGCGAGAAGATATCTTAACAGTCAATAACAACGTGCAAAACAAAACAAAAATATATTTATAGATATATGGCGGACATCAATGATGTAGAACAATAGAAATTTATATGCCAACATTCTCGGCTACGGCGTACTGTATAATGTTTTTATACATTTCACTGCGTTCTTCCCTGTGCAATCTTTTGTTTCAATGTATCAGGGTCGGCTTTAGAGTTAGACCAAGTGTAGACTGCTTGATTCTAGAGGATAAACTCAATGGTAACCTTTTCTGATTACTACATTCAGATCATACTTTACTTACTTTAAAATAATATTCCGCATATTATTAACAATTAAGATATTTGTCTTTTCAGCCTAAAGCCAGACCTGCAAGGAATCGTGTTTTTGCAATTGTTCAAAAGCAAACCATTTACAAGGTATGTTAAGTTGAAATCACCGTTACTGGTTTCACATACACACTACGTGGAAATAAAAATTGAAGTCTTATGAAAACGAAATAAGAAGATAATTTGTGAGGCTACATTAAAAATTTCTCGGTACTGGGTCAGCCGTGCAACACTGTATTGAGTAAAGATGTTTTAATTGCTAGTTATTAATATTGTACGGCAGTTCCGAGTCAGCGGTTTTAATTAAATAAGATTTAATATTAAAGAATGTTGTTTTACTTCTTTGCAAAATATGATCCCGTATCAACCTGAACAGAAAATTATTCAAATAATCTCTCATCAGTTTCAGTTATAATACCAAAAGGAATGTGTCTTGTCTTTTTATATTTGTCATACAAAATAAAAAATATAAATCCATGAATTTTATCACATAAGATTTTAGAAGACATTCTTCTGAAAAGATTTACAATTTCTTAATTACATTTGACACATTACAGCACAGAGGTCGAACGTAGAACTCTTAAACATGCAGGAGAGTACCTTTATATTACTATCAAACGATTAATTCAATTAAATTTATTACATACTTACAATCTTTCGTATAATTAAGTATTCAAGTTGGAAAAGATTTATTGGAATCATACATTCATGCATACATACATACACGCTCAGCCACGATCAGTTTCGAAATGAATCATCAAATTATTTATTATACAGATGTGCTGTTCTAAGAAATTTTCTGTACAAGACTCTAGAGATAGCTATGAGAAAATTTTATTGTATTGTTGGAACATGTAAGATGTATATGGTATATCGGTGGAGTAAAGAGTATGAAATTATGTTTCTTTCCTTGAAAAATGGCGTGTTGACGAGTCTGGGAGCAACACATAAACGATCTTTTTTTTTACAGCCAGTAAAGCGAAAAGTATAATTAAGTTTATAATTTGTTCCGAAACCAAGGGAAAATTAAGAACGTTAATTATAAATTTTTATAAACCATTTATTATCAAATATCTACCAACGATTTTACGTGAACAAACAACTCTACCCGTTTGGTAAATGGCACTAAATATTAACTATCAAATCCACCATCAACTTCACTAACTACAATGGCTGCAAAGATCCAGCGACTTGACAGGATAAATAAGTAATAAAATAACATTATCATTGGTTTTATTCGTTTTTGCATAGCGCACAAGTTTTCATTGCCGTAATAAAATTTAAGTGACGTGTTCTTGTGTTCCCGGGTAAATTAGCAGCCGATAAACAATAAGAAAACAAACAAAAACTGTTGAAAAAATTTCAGTACATACACCTGCTGTGATACTCGTAATAAGAATTTAGCAATATAATAAAAGACTGCATATTTGTCAACAACAGATCTGAAGTTCTTATCTCACTAGTTATCCCCTTATACTATGGGATATTATGCATTAATTTTTATGGTTTATGAGAACTGGGCGTTGAAATACATTTTACTGTAACCTTCAATATCCGTACACATACATACATACATGTAATGTAATGGATCAGCTGTATAAGATCTAGTTCAGTATCACTGTGTAACCATAAAGTACAGTTGGTTGAAACTGTTGTAGGCTGAATATGCCAAATGCAAATGAGTTAAAGTGAAAATCATACATATTCAATGAATGTGTAACACACCTTTCAACACTAACACACTTGTTTTGACACCTACGATTTCGGATAAATGTATTTTTAGCACTCAAATTGTAGAATCAACAAACACACATTTGAAAGTGATTACAAAACTTTCTCATACAAAATATTAGTACAATTTTTAAGAACGGTTTCATGATGCAGCATGCAAGTTTTGATCAACGTGGCCATTGGAAAGCAATAAAAAATAAATAAAAATTTTGTGAAGGTGAAGGTCAAGATCTAAACCCTATACCGGCGGTGTACAAGTCATTTCAAGCACTTTCATTTTTTATTTTACATTTTATTGCGCAGAGTGGCTGAGTGGTCAAAGCAGGTATTGTATATTGGATAACAATGTGCACAATCGTATACGCGTAATGCCAGCTGGTATCTGCGGCAAGCTACGTTACCTGCTCAATGCTATACTACGTGTTGCAACAATAACCGGCCCGCGAATAACGAACAAAACGAATGATTTAATTGCGTGCCAGAGTGCAATGCATTCTACTCAACCAGTGACCACCAAACTTTATGTAGGGTGAGTTTTGGGAGAGATATTCTTTATCTAGATTATATTGTTCATGTTTAATAATATTATACAACACTTTAGTATAATAGTAATAATATGAATTTATTTTTCCTGTTGCACAATTAGTATATACATTGTCGATTTTTCCTTAAATTATTCTTACATACAGAATTATACGATAAATAATCCAAGGAGCGAATCTGACTCACAATTGTATGATTTATTATTTAAACACGCATACTAAGAATAATTTAGTTCCGTACATATACATGTAAGAAAACGTGAGTGTGATAAAGAAATATAAGTGGAGGAAAGATCACTAGTACGGTACTGGTAGAAAAGAATGGAAGTGCACGAGTAATATCGGCCGCTGCCATATTATCGCACGAGTTCCCATGACCTGAACGCTGGATCAGACCGCCATTCTCGTACATAATCGAGCAATGGACAAGTCCGAGCAAGCGCCAGTCGCTAGGTGCATCACAGTAGACCAAATACCACATCTAACCATACTATTATACACAGCCATTTGCACGATTCTAACTGGCCAACTAGCATTCATCTCTGTGCTAGGCCAGACAAGAGTTAGTTCGAATTACCGTACATAATGAGCATGTAGCATTTACTTGTAGTATAAAAGCGAAATGTACATGATGATAATTTATTCAGATTGTTCTGGAATAACGCACCGCAAATAAGTAAATATATGCGTGCCGGGGTTCATATTTAAATAGCACATCATACATGTAACCAGTAATTATTGTCTGTGTACGTAATTCAAACATATACGAGATAAGTATATTTTAACGACATGTTATATACAACACTTACATACATACATGTATATGAAAAGCGTATTATACAGTCAAGAAATATTCCTATTTAAGTATCGTTTGAAAGAAAATCAATGTGAATGACCTGATAATACTTCTTGAAAAACAGCAGAAAAAAATTTTCATTACAATCCGGTTTAATTAGCTTTTACTGCCATCAATAATACTGCAGAGTTAATTACGCAATTTTCCGTTAAGAGTTGATTTTACACAAAAGAGCGTTGATTATGCATATTTTTGCTTGCACCGACAGGTTGGCTGTATTCTGTTGAGAGAGTTTATATATAATAAATTTAATATGATCATTACGCAGGAATGTGAATGGAATTTGTTGCAGGGCCGGTAGGATATAAAATTACGCCGTCGATGACTTCGGGCCAGTCACGATGTTAAACTTTGGCATGTACAAATGGAAATATTTATACGATACGCTCACATCAGCATAACGCAGTGTAACGCAAGGCATCTTCGTCAATTGAGCTACATACGAGCAGGTACCGGCATGTTCTTATATAAAACATAACATTCGATACATGCAATTTATCTACATTAAATGCATGATATATCCCATATATTATGATATCTGTAAATTGAACAAATATATTCTATATCGAAAGAGTGGGTATACGTATATATGTATATTACTTTTGTCCTCTATTATACGTAGTATGTATAAAGGAGAATAAAATGGATTTAGAGATTTAAATCGAACTAAACTGATGGATGTGAATTTTCAAAAATAAGAAATAAATTAAAGATGATATCAGATTTCAGGAATTAACTGCATTTGTACGTTCCCAGATTATCTATACATTTATATCACGTGTTAGCTTTTACTAGTTTGTTTAAATGAAATCAAAAGTGTTTTAACTTGTGATTTTTAATAATGTCATACATTGTTTGATATGCAAGACTTGCGTGGTGTGTATATGTATATAATCTTGTAAGTTTAGTTAGTACAGTGTATTTGTTATTATTGTTTTTATAGACGCCCACCTGCTACATTTACACATACATATCGTTTATACAGTTGAGTTAACAACGGCTTGTACTTGTATTCTTACACACTAGCAACATGTCAATGTACAATGTCGCAAAATCAATATTTGTAAACAAGTCTTACAAGTCACAACTACTTATTTTTATTGTAAAAATTTTGTTTTTGCATATTTCACCTTGTCAAACGATTATTCCTTTCATCAAACAAGAAAAACGATGTGTGTGCATTTCATTATATGTACAATAAGTTGGCAATTTATTCAGTTGCAATGTGTATGGCCCCATTTTGTGATATCTCTTAACGCAAATAAACATACAATCAGAGAGTCATTTTGTGTGTAAACTAAATAATACTATGTAGAATATTGTGTTACACATAGCGCTATTCGGTAAATGACACACATGTGTGCATAGGTGTGCCGCATACTAGTGACATGGTTAGGTGCTAAAACTTTATAGGTACGTTACAGAAGAGTGTACTGGCTCCCAAGAATGCGGTATACAGTCAAGTTAAAGCTTGGCCGCTGTCCTTCTGTCTATCTGTATCTTTAGGAGCAAGCTATTGCAACAAGACTGTACATTTACGTTCCTATTTAGATAGCGTGTTTGACCCAACATTGTGCCGCACATATAATACGGGCGCCAACCGAAAAAAACAACAAAACAACAATATAGAAAAACAAAGTAAAGATACACCCACCCGCACACACAGAGAGAGTGCCAGAGCCTCGCACTCTAGATTCCTCACATCGTTTATTTATTATAAATGGACGACAAATGACGTCTTGAATGGTTCCAGTTCCTCATTCTGGAAATATTCAGATTCCAATGCCACTGAAATAGAACTGAAGTGAACGAGATCAGTTAGTGGAATCATGCGTGCTGCATGCCAAAGAGATTGTAAGACATTAACATGGAATGCACGACCTGTGGCCAAGATGTGCTTGTAACTACCACACGTGTACACAAGTTTATTTAACACAAATAATAACATGTCCTAATTAGTAATATTTATATTTCATTATTACACAACAATAATTGTATCTTGCTATATTCATGATGAAATGAAATTGTTATTCTATGATATTATTGTATGGTATGATTCCAGTCAAAAAGTATATTTTTATTTTCAAAACAAAACTACAAATTTATTCTGCTCACGATTTCTTCTAAAATTATAAACACGTTTCTGTTAAATGTAGTCAATCTTCTCGGTTATTTTTGCCCATAACTTCAAAAAACCTGTCTCAGCATGATGTCAGTGTTCAGTGGCGCCGAAAATTCTTACAAAATGATTGAATGTTGAACACAGGTTAAGACCGGTTCAGGTACAGGTGACGGCACTTGTCACTTCTAAAGCCACCTTTCTGTTGTTAGGTCTAATACGAAACGGATGGTGTCCCGCTTTACCTTATAATTTAATCTAATGACAACGTTGCGTGCCTTTCTGACCAAAGTATGCTTCGAACGAAAGACTAACATTGGTTTTTATTCAGGCTGCTGAAAATCAGAAGTTTCAAAACAGTTTGTTATTTAAGATATCTTTAAATTTCCAAAAAAAAACAGTACCTATATGAGAAAATTTAAAATATTTGACGGAGCAGTTTAAATTTTTTCGATTTATTTGCACATGTTTCTTGCCTTTTTCAAAAATTATTTCTTAGCAGTCCATAGGACGTAGTTTGGGGACCACTGCATTCTATTGGTATGCTTACTCTAGTTGGTTTTGGTATGCATACGATATTGGACCTGTGAGTTCTTATCGCGATTAAGATAGGAGAAGTAATAATTAGAAGCATGAAGGTATGTTGGTCTTAATTCAAAGACCGGAATATTTATAATCGAAATCGTACAGGAACAAAGAGAATAGTTAATCTAAAATTAAAAAGAAAACAATTGAAATAGAACATCTCTGATTACGTGTGTCAGTCATACTGAAAATACCACGTTGCTAAAGAGATATTACACTTAATCTAAGAGGTTCTTAACATTTTCAAAGCAGTTTTCCTATACATTTTAATCACAGTATTAACGTCATATATAATATTAATAATTAATACATTCATAACTCGTCATTTTACATTTATATTCTAATTTTTTTGTTAACTCTGAGACTACCTTCACCCACTAATTCGATAAAATCAAATATAAAACTATAATTAAGGCCCACACAATCCAGTGATATGTATATTTACCTGAATACCCCCCTTGTAAGCATCACATTAATGCAGAGAGATCATATCAATAGCGGAATATATAAAATAAATCATACAGATGGGCAATATGATAACACGGTACGATGGTTAATAATTAAATATCTCGTAAATAATAATATTATGTATAAAATATATACGTAATGCCCCCTACGGCCATACTATGTCTGAATGGTTGTACTAATGTATTTATTATAAAACTAATTTGCATTGTACACAATGTTATTATAAAATAAATGAGAATCCAA
>JAGJTL010000104.1:2277043-2318839 GCA_022063505.1 Calosoma granatense | reverse complement strand
TAAAACTTGCGTATACCTGATTTTTAACGCTTTCCAAACTGGTCGAAAAAGCTGTGTTTACTGACAAAAAAAATATAATGGGCATATATATAGTGGTAGTATTACATGTAAAGAATATAAAACTATGCTGTGAACAGCCGGTAAAAAAGGATTTCTGTAAATTGTAGACCGTATTGTAAAATGCATGTGCAAAATACAGGATATGCATTAAATTGCGATTTACTTTTTTTGAATGGATAAACAAATCATGACGCTACAAATGATTTGTTTTACTTAAAAAATATTTAATAATTTGTAGTTAAAAATGCATAAAATTCTAATGAAAAATTCAAAATTATTTAGACAGACCGCATTTAACAAGAAGACAATTTTTTATTATGATGGTACTAATTTCAACAGGTTATAAATACATTTTGCTTAAGTTTTCATGACAGATTTGTATAAGATTATAAATGAATTATTCTGATAACAATCTATAAAGGATATACAACAAGATTAATAGATTAATATGTGCAATTTAATGTCTACCATACGTTGTATTGAGTATATACGTATGTAAGTACGTAACGTATTCTAATTGAATATGGACAGTAAATGAGCGTAAATTAAAGGAGATACTAAGCGAAATTTATGGATATACAGTATGAAGTACAACGCCGGCTGTATAATAAGAGCCTTTAATAACAATTATGAATAAATTTAAATAATTTAATCACTATAAAATAGATTAAGTGTCATCCTATTACGTTCATATACACTTTGTTATAATTCCAGAGCACACTGTTACATGTATATTACATGTATATGTGAACGAACTAATGTAGTATCTCTTACCACTAGACTGTAGAAGCGGCAAAGATAACACCAGATACATACCTGTAACAAAGGAAAGACCATCTTAGATAATAAATAGAATTCATAGGTAAAAACTGAATGTACAAGTATGGACAATATACTATCCGCTATAGCTAATTTCATTTAGAAACAAATAGCTTTTCCGTAAATTAATGACCACTCACACAAAAAAACAAAGAAATGTTTATACAAAACAACACATAATGACCCATAAATGTTTCTATTGTTTGAAGAAAGTTTATTTGGTTGTAATGTTTTTAGGGATCCGCCCTTACGGCAACTAGGAAGACATAAATATATGTCTTGAAAAACAAGGGTGTCGGCGATATGGCCATCAACTGTAACGTTTGTTAATTGCTCTGTGTTTTAATAGCTGGTCCACCATTGACCATATTTTAGAACAATAGCACCCGAGCTGTGTTCAGGTATAAACCTGTTATACGGTCAGGTATTGTATAAAATGTAGCAGGTAGCCAATTGTAGCTAGTATACTCTGCCATATACATAATGCGAATATTCTAAAATACGTTATAAACATTAAAAAACCGTTTTAAATTAGCAAATATTACAGAACATTTCTCATAACAATTAGAAATAACAGGTATATAATTCAACCGTGAAATGTAGTTTTATGTTTGTGGTAAAAACTAAATTTAAACATCTAAATAATGACTTAAATTAATCACTAATCATATACATATACATAAGAGTTCTATTGATATAAAGAAGTTAATTTTATAAGAATTTTTTAATAGAACGAGTGGAACAGGCCAGTATTATGATTTAATTAGTTAATAAGTAGTGCAAGTACACTGTATATCACCGAGTGCAGTGTTGAGCAAATCATCAATGATGATTGATGGCCGAGTTTATGCATTACTTCTCCGTGTAGGGTAATAAATATGTATGTTACTAAGTATATAATGGTCGTTGAACGCCCTCGTTATTTATTATGTCATGTTAATTGGTTATTAACTGCTTCGCGCGCTACACTCGTGCTAAACATCACTATTGCATTGTGTTGTGTTAATTGGGTGATCAAACTTGAACTTGCACTCTCGCCGTGTATGTGTATATTTAGACAACTGAATACCTCCTTCTGTTAGATTCTATACAGCGAAATAGTAATGTGTATGTATAGATCTATCTATGTGTATATGTAATATCTCTTCGTTATTTTACAGAAATGTAAATGCACGCTTTCAATAAAATAATTAACAACTTGAGCGACTCATGTTTGCACATCGTTGTTAGCCAATCAGCAATAGAATGTGTATGCGTGTCCTGACAATTTAGCTGTAATTTTCACAGCTGTAACTCTTCTAGGTAGCAAATAAATTGAACACTTTCTGTAGATATATTCCCGGAGACGTGTGAAATTTTGTACATTTCTTAAAACTAACAAGATTTCTAACTTAAAGGATTGCTACATGCGATTATAAAACTTTATTTAATGAAAAGAATTATTTACTTATTAATATATGTTTTAGTTAGAATCTAAATGATCTTAAGAAGGAAATTTGTATATATTATAGAATTAAAAATTTAACCAAAATAGAAAATACAGCCGTTGGTACATTTTGAGAACTACTGGCATAAAGGGCAGACTATCTCCTGCACAAAATCTTATATATAACGGTCAACCGTTTTATGAAACCACGAATAATTACATACATATAATTATTTGAGCACAAAGAAACACATGATTTTGCACGCACATAATACATTTTCCGTAATGGGTGTCTGTGTGGGCAACGTTCACCAACTAATTTCAGTGTCGGCCAATGTTGTTGGGCCGTACCTTCCGTCCAACAACAGAGAACTTGTTACACGCAATCTTACAGGAGCGCCAAGTGGTAATTTCTAGTACTAACCCATGCACATACCGAGCAGTTATAATAAACATATTCCTGCACCAACAACAACAACAACAACAACGTGCACCTTTCAAAGTATCTTATTACGGTGTAGAGAGATGCTTTTAACTACAGGTTAATTTAAAAGTTATAGCTTACAGTCTGGCATTGCGATAAATACATAGCGTATCTACGTCAGAAAACCATCAAATGAAGTTATTTATTACCGGACCTAGATAGTTGAAACATTGCATACTGGGTAAATTGAGTATTCTCCTTTCAAAAATGAAACCAAAATTGATCTAGCAGTAATCGTTAATGAAACAATATAATTTTCTCAACAACCTTAACTTATATTGTTAAATTCTTTACTCAAAATTGCCTTGCTGTATTTTGTACACATGTTAATGAATAGATAAAAATTCATAGAAATATGTACATAGGTAAAACCAGTTAATATTCTTCTCTCAGTGTGTTGAGAGCATGTTGTTATACTGCTGTATAATTACAAATAAAACACAGCAAAAAATAATTATTTCTGCATTTATGGAATGGTGTAATTATCACATAATTACTTTTACCACTACAATTACTAACGAAGCAGAACTAAATGTTCGTTTGTTGTACTTCATTATGAATGTTACAGAAATTACAGTCTTAATGAAGAATTTAAGTTCTACAAACGTAATACGAGAATAAAACAACGTGAAAATCTAAATGAAAAGAAGCATACATAAAACTGTAATTAAAAGAAAAAAAAAACAAGCAATATTAGGCATCATCTTTGGTAAACTATTATATGAATTCTTAAATTCAGTTTTAATATAATACTATTTCCATTGATATACATTATTATTAAATGAAGTACTTAATCGTTACCAATGTAAAATGAATACATAAGAAAGAAACATAATATACAGACATTGAATTGAAATTTCTGACAGTTCTTATGTGATTATCAGGTAAGACCCTTCTTAACAGTTAACAGCCAACCAAAATTCCAACAGAATTAACAAGCACTTACGACTACCAGCATGAATTAATTATGTTACAACGTACACCAAGTGTACATGAAAGTAATACATTTCACGGGTAAATCAAATAAAAACAAGCTAATTACTTTAGTTAACTAATTCAAACACCCTTCCTCTGACCTTGACAGTAAATCCTCTGTGCATTTATCCGGCAACCAGACACTTCCAATTATATTCAAACAGTGTTTCCAAAACTAATTTAAACAGGTTGAAAATCACTGATGAAACATGTAAATATTATTGTGGTAAGAAGTGAGCGATCGACATTGTGTAAATCCTTGCAACAAATTGAACTATTAATAATAATAAATTGTTTGATTTTCTAATCATCTATCTCATGGCAAAACAGTTTGACATACGCTGACGCAGAAAGGATGGTTATACAAACAAACATGTCAACTGGTCTTGAGAGAGCGGGTGAAAATAATTGAGAAAATTATACCCCCGTTAACAGAGTGTGTACAATTATCATAAATTATGACAACCAATCAGCAATAATTGACGTACACATGTATACAGTTGTACAGACAAGTCTTTGCATGATATACCCGGTGTGCGCCTAATTGGCTCGACTATGAATAATATAACGATAACAACTAGATGACGACTTGCAAATTATCTAGATTTCTGCTACTTGTAATTCAAAGTACTGAAGATAGAATTACCTGAACGATTCATCACTCACTTTGCACAGAGGTTTTATCGGAAGTCAGTGGTAGTAATGAGAGCTTACGATTACTTTTTATGTCTCAATTACGAGGGAGAGTAGCTGTACATTTGATTATCTATTGCTCAGTGCAGTACATACTATCTGCTATGCAATCTGATCTTGTATTCGCAACTGGTTGACTACAGTCACAGTTCAAGATGTAACTCGAGTGTATGTACCAGTAACGGACAATTCATTTAGATATGTACAGAATCGCAGAATTATACGTAGATGTTCTAAGTTATATACAAAAATATACTGTAATAATTCTAATATATAAATGATTAATATAAAAAACTGTAACCTTTTTTTTAGAAGTGACTTCATACATCGTCATCTTCCACCTGATGAATAGATGATTCCAAGAATCTAAATATTTTTTATTATTTCACAAAGTAACACACTAACACGCCATTGTAACGAGACAACCCGTATATCTGTACAACAAGTGTTACGAAATCAGAATCAATAATCACAATGCCGTTGTCTTGCTCCATTGAGAAACAACAACGGCCTAAGGCTGTGAGTGTGTGTGGGTGTCTCATGTACAAGAATGATTGTAGATAATCACACCAAATGCGGTCATATATGCAACTTTTAATGACATATCAGTTAACAAGCACACCGTTGGCCCTGTGGTGTTCAACAATATTACTAATCATGTCCCGACATGCACAAAACAAGTAGGTGTATGTATGTTTTTTTTAATGAAACGATTATAGAGCACGTGTATAAACCACAAACATTTTAAGTAGATAATCTCTCATTCTCATTTAACATTTGTTAAATTTGAGCCAAAATATTCCCACTACACCCCTGGATAGCCGCACAAAGAACAAACGAAAAGGGGAAAATGATAAATAATTTCTATTCAACACATGTCATTACTCTTACATTAAAGAGAGACAGTCCAAACTGTATTTCTTACTGCTTCTGTGGAAGATACGATAATTTGTTACATGGAACAGGCTAGCTCCTACTAACTACCATTGCATTCTGGTAGTTTT
Organism: Calosoma granatense; assembly: GCA_022063505.1. Classification (NCBI taxonomy): domain Eukaryota; kingdom Metazoa; phylum Arthropoda; class Insecta; order Coleoptera; family Carabidae; genus Calosoma; species Calosoma granatense. Next base: position 2,313,378 of record JAGJTL010000104.1, on the reverse strand, counting down.
TTACTATCATTTAGACATGACAGCGTTTCATATCAAATAAAAATAGGGATGCACCACCACTTAGCGCATACAGGCCGAGACGTGTGTTCCAAGAAGTTATTTATACGTGCATAGCCAACTGCCTGCCATAGAACAAATGCGTGCCTTCACGGAACATATTATATGATGAAGTACAAGCATACACCGGCTGAAAACTAGCGCTGCTGCGCACACGCACATACTAGACTATCATCTCTCTTGAGATGTAATCAGGAACGAACCCCGCACGTTTGCTCCAGTTGGCTACATGCCCGGATACTTTGTCGAACATATAATCGTCACTGACACACAGGTATTCACAGGTCATTAAGAGTATGTAAATTCCTTCAACAAGTAGATCATGGAAAACTTATAGTTTAAAAAATTACTAACAAATTGTACGTCGTTTTTAGTTTATAATCAAAATTATTGTAAAGTATATAATATTAGAATTTTAAACTACCAATAAACATTGTCATATAGAAACTAAATTTAACTTAACCTTAGTTAAGTTGCCAAAACGCAGGATAAGTTAAACTATGCACAACTGCATCAGTAAATAATAGTTACAGCGGTAAACATAAATCTTCTGAGTATTTTGCAAGACTAAGTAAATTATGTAGTATTCTAAGATATTACATTAGTGTAAAACAAGGTACATTCAGAGAGGGATTCTATATTTAAGAACGGAACTCACTAAAACTGGACTGTAACATAAAAATGATTATGTACCGCCACTGGTATGATGGGCATTCATCCGTCAACATCTAAGTATACCTGGCAAGCGGTAAATAACGTAGTGACCTGTGTCAGCCTTCCATAAGCTCCAAAAGAACAGACGATCCTTCATCAAGCCAAATAACAACAAGCATATGCCTGTAGCATAGGTTTTATACACATACACAATGGCACACAGGTACGCATTTTACGACTGATTAATTCACTTAAGAAGGTCTTCCTGCCCTTTGAATTTTGGGATAACCATAAACCGGTGACAACCGAATACTGATTCAAATGCGATATGTACGGAAGATATGGTCAGATTGTATAATACACCTGTTTACATTACCTGCATATTTATTTAGAAACGCTCTTTAGAATCTCACATTTTCCTCATCAGTATCCATATATTTATATTTAATTTGCATGTAAAATATCTGAATATACAAATGAAAGTTATTGAATAATACTTGGCAATAAATAAATAAAATTATTTACACATAGTTGAGAGCCTGAGTTTGCGGAAATTTTAAAGTAAATAAATACATATTTTGTTCTTTGAATAGATGTTATTAAAACTACAATTACTAGTTCATGTTTGCCAAATGTTTGATGCTTTATTATTTCACATTAGTACAGAGCGTTATGTAGAATGTCCTTCTGGAATATTATTCAAATAGTATTTATCTGTTTAACAGGAACTTTCTCAGCTTGTATGCGAAGCTTCGTGTAGACTGCTTTCGGCGTGTCTATGGAGGCGGTGGTATTTGTGTGACTCGCACGCCACACTGCGGCTTGGTCTATAAACTTATGGCTGATGCTGTGACCAGGTACAAACGTTCTACTGGTGCCCACGCCATACCAGCCCGATACGTCATATTTATGTTTCGTAAACAAAAATAAAGTGGCATGTGCCGGTTTTCTAGTCGGCCTGTGCTTACGGCATAAGTTTGAGATCTAAATCAACAATAAATTTTATATGGTTTTCTTTTTAGAAATCTAATTCTAAATTATAGTTGCAGTAGGATATGAATAATGTACTACTGTAATACTCACACATAGCCGAATAATCTAATGTTTAATATTTGAGAACTATTTAATGTTATTATTTGAGAGATGAATATTCATATATCAAAAATGCTAATCAAGTTCAGAACTGCATAATTTCTTGTTAAACAAAATACACGTAAGATTGAAAACTTTTCGTTTTTAATTTATTTACGAAATAATTATCAAGTACAAGAAATATAACCTGAAAATGTGTCAACTATTCGAATATTTATAAACATCCGTCAGATATCAAGAAACAACCAAAAGTATTTGGAATAAATTTCCAAAGAATTCCATGATAACATCTCTAACCGTTTTTGAAATTTCGTCACAACACGTTGTGTCGAATTCTTTGTACATATCTATACACGATAGCCATACATATACAGACGCTCACATATCTATGACAAGAAAGATTTGAACACAGAAATTCAATCCAGATTATAAAATATGTGAAAGAAGATTGTCCGAGTCGGATTAGGATAACAACTGTGAAATTATCACGCAAACATACTAGCAGAGCGAATGGGCACACGGAATATATTTTTGAATACAGATCAGACCGGCTTAAGTTTTGACAGACATCTCAAGGAGAAAATCAAAGTAAGAACCGACCGTACATTTAGAATATTTACCTGGCCAGTCTAGGCCTGAGACTTGTTCCGAAATAATGTAAAATAAATTCACTGAATATATATTTTTGGTGAGACATTATCGTAGAGTGTTGTTTCTATAAAAACTTACATTTTCTCTGTAAATTTTAACGATATAAGCACGAAGAAGGACGAGGTTGAATAATAAAATGGCGGTCCGGATGTCGGGTACATGTATCAATAAATCAAATGAAACATTGAGGAAGAAGCAGACCGTGTAATTAAGTCGCTAAACCTGCTCAGAATCTGCGATTCAATCTTGACGTGCACGTGCGTTGTACTAATCAATCTTTTATAGATAAATCATAGTGCATAAGTGTACAAATTAATATTGACTGGTACCTCTTACTTGATTAGATGTTAGTTGTTGCTTTATAGAGAAAATTTGAGTCATTATTTACATAAATTATTATTTCCTTATATTGCTTTCAAATTAATAAGAGTAAAAACAGTAAAAGGAAATCAACAATGCACATCGCTATTCGAGCATGCATTAATGTCAATAAATATGCACACATAAACAATTCTATACCGAACGTGTCCACTCACGTTAACAAGTAAAGGGAGGTGGTAAGTCTTGTTCAAAGAATCGCAACGCCAATACCATATAAGACAATAACTCTCATTGCAGTTACGAGACAGGCGCAGGGTAGGAGGAAGAGTGTACGTAATGTACAACGTAATACTTCACGCGTGGGACTCACGTACCGCCTCTGAGTGGGAGTAATCATTGGACAGGCAAAGCGAAAGGGACTCTGGATCTACTAGGAGGCTAACGTGACTACCACACTTACACCAAAGATATAACGCACACACACATATCCAAACAGTCACAACAGTGCGAATAATTAATAGAGATAATTATATGCAGCACTCGCAATATTTGAAATTAGTTGCTGCATTTTCATTGCGGAATGTACAGATCAAGCTTGACACTGGCCTTTCCATTAAAAGTTTCAAAGACACAACTATTTAACAGATACTAAAAATCCTGCAGTAATTAAACGATAAATGTTCAAGGCAGGTTTATATTCCTGTTCCATCGACAATATCAATTGACTTTATGGCGTATGCGTGTATATAAATTCGCTAGTTTTGATATTACAGTCATCTTAACGGTCTATTTTATTGCTATGCTAGTATACATTAAAATGCTATAGTAAATACATACGTTTAATCAGCATTGTTTATAGTATAGTTAGAGTTTTCTAATTAGCTCACATATAATAATATTTACAGATCATTAAACAATGAACTAGATAACTGCTGCGGGTTATATACTAGTTTTATCACTAAAACAATACACATATTCTAATTACCTGACACCTGATATATAAACAGGAAAATATATGTTTATTATATAACAAAAGGATTATGAAATAACTTAGATTATTTTAAGTATATATTGTTTATTTTATGTTTGCAAAAAACAGCATGCTTTGAACATTTTTATAATTACAGTGTAACCCGCTTATAATGGACTTCAGGGGACCAAGTAAAATCGTCCATTATAGTCGAGGTTCATCTCATCAGAATAACTACTAATTAAACAAATTTATATTCATGTTATTTCATTGACATGTTTTTATTTAAAAAAGGTAACTAACACAACATGAAACTATGTACTCGTATATAGGTATACATAAACACGAAAATAAATGTGAAAAATTTGTATTACATGCATTTGTATGAACGTATGTATTTTTTAACATTACATATTTTGAAAAAAATCGGTTAACTTTGTTTGAATCCACGGTATGGCTATATAATCTTTATGTAGAATAAGTTTGACTTTGTTTAGTATTCAAATAGTGTCACAAATATCAGGGAAGTCCCTAATCGCTCCGCTTATAATGGACAAAATAACGAATTTTGGTTCATTATAGGCGAAAGTTTATTATAATCGAGTTCGTTTTAACCGAAGTTTTTACACGTGTTTGAACCGGGACTTTAAAAAAGGGTACGTTATAACAGAGTGTCCATTACAAGCGAGTTCATTATAAGCGGGTTACACTGTATTACGATCAGTGAAGTACATATTTGATGAGCTTAATGCAATTTAAAAATTAATTTTTTTGTCAGCATGTAGTTTGTTACAAAATCTGTTGAAAATGCGAGACCAGGTTCCTTCCTTCCTTCCTAGGTAACTACATACATATATCATAAATAATTTTCACATTTAAGGAAGTTCAGGATAAGTTACCTGTACTACCTGGCACAGTCAGTTGTAAATATTTAGGACTTACGGTTGCTATTTGCATATCTGAAGTTTTATTGCAGTCAGGTGCACAGGGGACAATGTATTTTGTGAACAAGCATTTCCAGATTTACCTTACTCAAGCTTTCCTTGGCTCATAAACAAGAATGGAAACAGGTGTACCACATTTGTAACATCATCCAAAAATGTTGTTCGTTTTAAATGAAATAATAGAGAAATATTTCATACTAAATTTTGCAAAAAAGTATTTTTTTCGAGAAATAATACAGTAGACGTTCGATACCGTGAACACCGGGTAACGGAAATTCAGAGTAATGTGAACAATCGTTTTTATAACATTGACGGCCGTATAACGTGAACAATCATTTTCATAACATTAACGGCCGTATAACGTGAACAAACCGATTTTCGATAACGTGAACACATNNNAATCAGAAGAAAGTGAGTTGATTGTAACTACATTCAATTACTAAATGAACAGAGAAAAAAAGCTGTTCATAATAATCAAGTATTTATATGCGTAACATATTACTTGTACAATAGAATCATATTGTTTTAAGCATCAAATTAACCTTTTGTTAACGTGAACAAACCGTTAGGGTGAACGTTCTGTTTTATTTTTTTCACGTTATCGAGCGTCTACTGTATTAAGAACTAGAAATACATTTTTCATATATAAATTATTGCTAAATAGACAAATTCCACAAATATTTACGTAATAAAATAAATTAGCATTAAAAATATAATTCTAGCAACTTACGTGGCGAATACAAAAAAGCTTAAAAACTGAATTTTAACATTAATAAATAGTAAAAGAGAAATAAGTTATAAGAAAGGTCATATATATTGATGGTTGTTTTAATATACATATTAGCTGAAAACAGTGGTTGTCAAACACGTATATTCCGTGAAATATGCATAATAAAATTATTACGTAGATACATATTACATATTTTTTCACTTCCAATATATTCTCCTTCAAAAACAATATTCACGAATTTCAATTACTTTGACAAACGTAGTTTTGTGATAATTAAATGGTAGATTATTTGAATATGTAAGTATGTACGAGAAGAAGTATTTCTCCAGTTTATCTATGAAATGCTTATACGTTAAAATGGTAATCGTATTCTGTAGTTAAATTAGCAGTTTGAGAAATGCTACTATCAAATCGTATAATCGTCATGGGACAAGAATTTCACAGAGTGAACGGACTTACGGAAACCTGTCGACACATGTTGGCGCCTGTTTGGAGACATATATTTCACATACCGCCAGGAAATTTACATATACGACAGCTAGCTAGTATTAAAGTTACACATGCTGGTCTCTTTCTCGCTGTTCTATGTAGCCGAAGCGTTTATTTTCATAAAGAGGAAGTAATGATACACGAATGTTTACTGATCTAGTACTGTGCATAGTATGATATCAACAAATAAATATCACCATTCATATACTCCACTTTCACACAACAATATTACGTTGTTTTTTTTCCTTCGACAGTCAAATAAACAATAACTAGATAAATAAAATTATTAGTGTCTCTGTTTTTTGTTTCCATATAATGTAATTTTGCATGTAAATGAATTTTAGAAATTACTAGTAAGAGTGAAGTAATTTTGCTGAATGCTTAACCAATTTTATGCACCATAAAATGGCCGTTAAAATGTTTTACAAATGTAATTTCCCGGCGTACATATAAAAACCAAATCATGACTAGTGTAGCATTGAACATTCCGCCTCCAGTAACTGAATATTAACGTTTTAATGAAATTTATCCCTTGCTAGCTGAACAGGTAAAGTACTTTTACATAAATAGCATGAAACTGTAACCTTATATGTACGTACGTACTTTCAATGTACATATTAAGTATACATGGTAAACAATCTATTTGGATTAATCATCGTTAGAAATAAATATATCAATACTGCATACAACTACATTAGAAATATTTCTATTTCTTCAGTACTACAAATTATCCGTATTTTGTAGTAATGAACATAAATATAAGAATCACTCACATCCTGTCATTTATCCAAATTCAATTAATCTCAATGTAATATTTTTTATAGTTCCGTATTTCAAATTAAGTTCATCACCTTATAAAAGAGAAGATAAATAATGTGAAACAAATATCTTTCATCAAATGAATTTTATTCTTGGCATCATACACAGATACACATGTATGTTTGTTTTACATTTCTAAAATCACCTGACTAAAGTACAGTACCGGTTCCAGATTATTTTTGTGTGAGAAACACTAGATTTATGCAGCTCCCTCAAGACAAAATGTATATGGAAACTAGGGTATATTTTTTTAATTTACATTTTTTCTTTAAATATTACCACTCGGGGGCCACTGTGTCTTGTGTTCCTCCCAGAGCCGGCCCTGATCAACCTGAGAATATTTGGAGGAATTCCAAACTGTGATACAAATTGAACAAAGTATATTGTACTAAATGTGCCCCTCATTATAACTAATTTAGTGCCAATCCAACATATTGCCAGAATAAATTGTTGGCTTCTCGACGAAACGTACTATTTATATAATTTAACAGAAAATATCTTGCACATAATTACTACCTTATAAATAACTACCAACACCTATAAACATTGTATTCTTCATATCATATATCCTAATTATGATATCAGATATATCTGCAGGGAATTAGTATTACAGTGTTTATGTATAACAAATAATTAGCGAATATAATATGTACTTTACACACAAGTTTCGAATAATAAAACAAATACTAAGAACACAAAATAGTGTGGTTTAACCGTTAACATATTTCATAAATATATTCACATATATGTATTTGTTTACTAAATATTATAAGTTCCCAGATCATACGTGCAAAGTTGCACGTACCATTTTTAGTTAACTTTTAACCAGTGATGTATTTGTTAATTTGTCATATACAGAGAATTAGTACATACAAATGAGTCAATATAGATTTTTTCAATTATCATAATCTTTTCTATTTTCCCTCGTTAAATGAATCAACAAAATTTAAACATTCTTTTTAATTCGAATGCAATAAATTGAATTGTGCTTTACGAATTTAAATATAATACTGAATTTAAATACTGTGCAATTGTTACTAGCATGCAGTTGACCCACTAATCGTTATTTAACAAACACATAAAACAATAATACATCCTTATCTGCGGGAGTTTAAGAAAAATAAACTAATCATTGCCAGACACATAGATATCGATACTTTTCCCATGTAAGTATCATGTTAAATTGATAAATGGGAGTATTTTGTCGAAGACACAAATGAGATAAGCGTTCCAATAAATGTGTTATCATACGAATAATTTGTATTATATATTATCCTTAACAAAAGGAATATTTATTACAGTATAAACAACATAAATTGCCGAAGTTATTAGAAACAGTTAAAAATTCCCATTTTTCAAACCGTCCAAACCAAAAAAATACCCAAAGATAAAATATGTAAACAAAAAATATGAAATATTACATTACTCGGTAGTTAAATGACAAACAAAATTATCTTTCGGTATTTTAATAAATAACAAATTTAAATTTACAAACATTAGAAAACGATTAAAATGACATCGAATATTAATTATTATTTGTTATTAATTCTTTAATCAGAGCAAGCCTTGTTGTTGTTGATATATAAATGTCATCTATAATTTAGTTGATAATGTTTTTCCTGTGCTTGCTTTGATTTAGTTTTGCAATGATTCTTCGTAGGCGAGTCGTACACTTATAAAACTAATACATAATTCCTATACATTACCGGGGATAATAGAGTATCTTATCCACTTGTCAGTGCACTGGTTGTATTTCAATGCAGCAGTTACGTGCGAGAGTACTAGCCATTGGACTTTTTAGGTAAATGCCAGAGACAATAAAAGTACTTAATCGTTATAAAAATGTAGGCGACATGCTGTTCTAGGTGTATTTTTACCTTACCTCGGAGCACGGATAAAGTGTGCACAATGTGTTTGAAATTAGAGTGCCCCGTACGCATAAGCGTCACACAGATTTATTTCACAGAGGGGCCTCGCTAGGATGTTACAAATTTGATATTCTTTTCTGAACACTAATCTGGACAAATATACAATTTGTCGAGCAATTTTTCTGCGTGCGTATTGTGTAAATTTTGAATGATTTTTCTCTATATGAAGTGCCCAGTTGATCCAGTTATCTTCCGCTGCCCGTACCCTTGTGTGTAACTTGATACAAACAACTATTTATAATCGCACACACACATAGAATAGTCAGTCAGCAGTCAGACAGCAAACACCGGGACAAAACGTGTTTGTTGCACCAGGAATTTGAAGGTATGACTTACACAGGCACGCCCCTTGGATAGATGTCAAATAACAAAAACAATTCACGGAATAATAATTTACCAAAACTACACTTCTTATTTTATTTTGAAATTCCAGTGGTCAAAGTTAGAATACGAAATTATTACAATAAACCAAAGCGAAAACGAAACCCATTTCTTAATATCAGTTACCGAAGAGTTAATAATAGTAAAGCAAAAACAAAAAGCTTTCACATGAAACTAAAACAGTTACGGAACATTTTACTGGTAGAAACTTCCTATACATGCGCAGTGGAATGAGAGTTAAAGTATTTGTTGACCCGTTTTCAGGTACAAAAACATTCCATGCCTTCGTAATAATCCTGCAAACCTACACTTTTTACATACCGGAAAAAGAAACAAGATATCTTGCGAGTGTCCATAAAAGGTAGAAGGTCGTATTTTTATTGCAAACGTTACATCGGATGCGGGAGCACAAGAAATTAGCATAAATTCTAACAAGCGATAAATGCGCAGAACTGATATTGCGCAGGCGCCAATCAAACGTCAAATTCCATATTTTAATCTAGCTGTATCATTTCACACTTTGATTATACACCAGGATCATAATTAAACATACGTATTCCATTGATTTTAGTTCATCAACATTGCGTGATTATTAAGTGTTATAGTATATTTGAGTATGTATTAATTTATTCATATTATAAGCTCAAATTGAAACATACAGTGTACCCATTATTGATACAACTACACTGTTACTTACAGATATAAGCTTAGAGCAGCTTTGCTATCTTTTGCATATTAAATAGATTCCAAGAATCCGCTTCGTTTGTGTGTTCTTCTTGCTTTTATTTCGATGCCTGTCTTATTTAAAACGCGCACTCAGGAATGCTAACCACATTTTTATATCTTAACTTTGGCCGTCCTTATTCGCTTATTTCCATACGATTTTTTTCTTATTACTTTTTTCTCACAGATGTCCTTAAAGTTTATTTAAATGGTATTTACAACTTGAAGATGCAGTTACTATCTTCAGTTACGATTATTTCTACCTGATAAAATATTTTAAATTAAAATAATTTGTTGACTCATTTAACAGCGGCACAAAAGTAAATGATAACTCGTGAGTAATAAAAAATATATCGGATTATAGAAATGTGTAAATCAGATATTTCATATACAAAAGATTTATTCTGTATCAGTTGTAATGAAATAAGAATCGAATCTAAATCTACCCTAATCCTTAAATAAACAAACGTGAATCTGTGTATAAATTACAGGAAAAGGAAGTAGCTTAAGTAGCTACATGGCACAAACATGCACAGATGATACATACTTGGACCACTGCCAGTATGATTATTAGACCGCGCTAAAGAATGTCCCGTGTTCGGAGAAACATTTTAGCGGCCACTGGTGTTCATATTTCACAAACGTATAAACACGAAACATCAAGATCAAAGCATGCCGAGATCTCTTATAATCTGAAGATTTACTAAGTAGCCTCCGGCGCCATATACAAAATACATTCGAATATTTCTTCACTGTTCAAAAGCGCTTTTAATACCCTCCCACCAAATAGGTATGAAGTGTACGTTTATAGAGTCTAAAACAGGTAATTGTAGGAGGCTTTACTTACCGATACATACTGAATAAGTACCCTTACAGGACTTAAGCTGATGCTAAGCTCAGTTTTTAGAAAAACATTTCAGGCGTAATGATGATCTGGTATAATCCTAATCTGGCATTGTTCTTCAAGTTTATTATAAGCAAATGTATTGAAATTTATCAGCAGCTGAGAAAAAAAAACATCTACTTACAAATTTTACGAAACACCTAATTCTAAGACATATTACTTTTCAACAAAGGTGAAATTTTGTATAATTACAGTAGTTTCTATCATATGTTAAATATTCTTAGGTCTTCTCTAACCAATGATAAAGCAAAATAATTTCTTATCTATTGACAAAAAATATCACAAGAAGTTAGAACATAATCATTCAGCGAAAAGTCAATATTTGATCAATAAGTCTCAAAGATGTCTTCCTTGGGGATATTATATTCAATCAATAAGCAAATATTCCAGTCTATAACAGCAGCTGCACAAGCGAACTTTTATGGGCTCGCACTGAAGTGAAAATATACGAATAAAAAAATTGCTGGATAAATAAATATTATACACAGATGTAGATAAAAAGAGAATTCAAGAAACGTATTTCTTACAACATCAATGTTAAAATTAATTGTAGACTTTTATTTATATATTATTTCAAGAAAAATACATACATACATGAATGATGAACTTTAGTTCCGGATATTAAATGTTGAAGAAATTTTCAATCACGCCAGGTAGATAATTTATGAGAATCATTTAAAGCAAAGTACATCCCACGAACTTCACTTTTTTCATTCCATACACCGGCCGGTGAATGTTAAGAGGTATTCGATTAAAAACAACATGCGTTGTTACGTCATAAGAAAACCAATAGCGATTACCATAATAGGAAATCATTGACATTAGACGTAGCGGTATTTAACAGAAATATTTAAAAGAATTCACTTACACAACTTTCAAATACAAAACGTGTATGTATGTCCCCCTCCTCACCCAAATGGAACTTACGAACATGTCGATTAAATTCAGGGAATTGTCACTAATACTGTCATTTAACATACTTTATGCGTATCCGCATGTTAAAAGTTATTAATATGCCGATAAGGTACAATCTTTTCAAAACGTGATTAGCTTCCATAATTAAATAATTACGATTTGTGAGTCATTCAATTTGGTTTATCATGAATGGCATTGTCAATGATTGTTAATTTTTCCCGGCCTTCATCCTCATTCATTTAATATTAGGAAATAATCAGCACTAATCTAATTTTTATTTGTAACAAACTAATGTAAACATTTCGTGGGGGAAATTTACGAGATCAAAAAGTTATTTCAATACAGTTGCAAATAAAATTATTAATCATTTATGCATAAATCAGTCATGTAAAAGGAATATTAATTCTTACAGAATTTATTAATAAGATTCGAGCAAGCGTCAATCTTTATAAAATGTACATTAAATATCAATCTTCGATATACAGGTGAACTTCACATATACAGATGAAAACAAGTATAGAGTGAAAATCTGGACCCATTATAAAGAAGATCACTAAGGCATTATCAAAAATTCGTTCCGGTCTTGTATTATTTCATAGTTGAATAGCCGACGAGGTAAAAAATGGCCTTGGTTATTCAATCACCCCAAATATTTACACAAAGTCATTCATCATAAAAACATTTTCACAAATCTAATAACTAAAACAAGCTTCAAAATTCAATACCACGGATTCGAGAAGCAGTAACCGATCAAAACAAAACAAGTTGAGTTAACCTTACCTTTCCAAAACTTGCTAGAAGTTATGTTCAAAATCTCGGCGCTTCTTGAAAACAAGTCAAACACATTCTGCACTTTATAAACAACAGTTAGGACATACACATTATACTGTTTTCATACAGTTTTCGATCACAAACAGTTAGTAATGATTACCGTCACAATAACACAACAACAACTTGACCGACCGGACAATAAACTTTCAAACGACGTGCTGCGATCGCCTATCCGCGGAGGAATGCACTGAAAGCAAGTAAGACAGCGAGAAGAGTCGCAGTTGGGTATGCGCGTTGACTGTATTATAGTGCACTTGCCTGGTCGCATGCTCTTTCACTCGTACACATAGATAAGTGACACACGCTATCTCTTTCTTATAGAGTCTCGTTCCTTGAAGACAGGTGCACCCATCTACCGAATATATTTCTTTCCAAACTTGTAGTTAATTTTCAAAATTTCTAACTGTCATTCCCAGGAAGATTGAGGCAATTTTTGTATAAAACACAAATACATATCGTTTATAATTATAAATTTATTGTAATGTTGATATGTACAAAGACTGTACAATTTTGTTTCATGACACATACATAAATAAAACAAGTAATTATTTGTAAATTAAGATAGAGCACACATTTACCGCAGCTTTCAAAAACAGGCCAATGTATGCGTTTATTGAGTATCAAGAAGCTAAGAAAATTAACAAATAATTGTACAATTGGCGTTTTCATTCCGTAGCATTTGTAGTAGTGTATGTATGTATGTATATGCATATGTAAATACATATTTTCTTGCAGTAATACACACGTATGTTTGCACTTTGGCCTTAACTTATTATTATTGCTCAGAATACAGTGAAAAAAAAGAAAGATTTCATTCTACTGAGATAGTTTACAGTCGATATTTTCAATAAAAACATTATCACTTGTTCTCGATTCACAAAAAAAAGTGGTGAAATTTAAAAATATTCATGAAATTGCAATACACAATCAAATTTTTATGAAACAGTATATATCATATGTAAAAATGTTTTGTTTTTGTAATATGTACTCCAATCTACCTCATGTATGTATACATTAAAATAGCTTGTTAATGATGAAAAATTAGTTATATGTAAGCATAATAATTCATGGAAGACAGGTAAAATGAAAACAAAACGTGATTTATGTAAAATACATCAGTATGTATATATGTATGTATGTAGTAGGTTAAATTTTTTTTCTACTACAAATTTTGGCACACAATTACAGAAGACTGTTATAAAAAGTTCTTAACGTTATAAACACGAATAATTCTCTGACTGCATTTTTTCATAGAAGAGTATTACTTTTAAATTTTTAGGCAAAAGTGGTATTGCTATATTCATTTAGAATAGTCATACAATTATGTATCTAGAAGCTAAACATGTATTAATGTTGTTAATATTATACTGAATAAGAAATGAAACCGTCATGTTACTAGAGCTAGATTCAGATATAGGGAACACATCTCCCCGGGGACAGCTAGTCAACTAAAGGCAAAATATATTACAGAGCTGGCTAACCAGAGAACTGAAATATTAATGTTGACTTACGGGGAAAATAGAACAATGTATTTATGTATGTACGTTGAAAGATAATGATTTTTTTAAAACAGATAGGTACCTCTTCACTAACATCAAACATTTATGATTGTTTTAAATCTTAAACAATATATTTTTTAATATTATTTATAGGAAGAGCGTTATTATATCACGGGTGATAGAAAAAATATATCATTAGTAAACTATATTTGAATGTAGAAATTCTAAGGTGTTCACTATTTGTGTACTAGTATTTTTATAGAAACCAAATTTCTATCATCATTAATGATAATATGTCAAAATATTTTCGAATGTGGCTTCCATAAAAATATTGTTACCTCTCAATATATGGCTACGATTTTTTACATAATATATATGTATATAATTCTCTCTACTATATATATTTTTATATGTATATTATTTTATTATTGCTTCTATAAGAATTTAGTTTTTTTTTAAATAGAAATGGAAGGCATCAAGTACAAAACGTAATACAACCGGAACAAAAACAACAAAATATTCGTTCAATTCAAATATACTTAATGACAAAAGAAAAGACGATTGTTTCACAAGCTACGCACAGAATAAATCAAGCAAGCTAGGACATATGTAGCAATCCGATTAGCAAAGTTTGACGCAAAAATTAATATTCACTAGGATGAGCAAACAAACATAATATAAGTATGTATATGCATAATATACGCAGAAGTATGTTTATATAATACCTAACGGAAAGCAGGTTTAGCGGCTTCCATAAGCAAAGAAAATAATAACCTAAAATATCTGAATTTCAGTGTGTCAAAGCTGTACATGTTCTTTTGTATAGAAATATGAATTATGTGTTAGTGCCGAGTAGCAAGGACAGTGACAATAATTCATCTACAATCAAAACTGAACACTATCGAATCCTTTGTGTTATTTTGTAATTATTTAAATCATTATAGGTTAGGTTGACATTGATGATTATTGATCGTAAATGAAATATAATCCATGTCCAATAAACTCGGAATAGAATAGACAGATGAATTTCGAATGAATTATAAAGTAAGTATTTATAAAATAAACAAAGCTCAAATATCAATTATCCTAAATATGTATTATATGTATGCATGTTATACGTACGTCAAATAGAAATATTAACTTTCCAATATACAAATCTAAACTATAAATGTAAACAACATATGTTATATTAATTTATTATAAATATAAATCTTGCCTACCCTGGCCTTGTTCCTGAATAACGTTCTCACAAATTTCTTGCACTTTTAGGGCTCTAATCATTACAGAATCCATCAATCAACCCCTACAACAATCACAAACAGTTCTTTGTATCTGCTCATTAGATATTACTGTAATAAAACAAACTTATAGTCTTGATAATCACCACTTCCATAACGCTAATCTTAATCATCGATAATCTCTCTCATGATAATACCAACAACAACACAATTCTGTAATGATAGTCCACCGATCGCCTAAAAGTGCTTACATAATTAAATAACAAGCCAGCTAATAATAATAATTAAAATTTACCACAAATATAAAAGTAAATGAATCATAATTCATTTACTAATAGAGCAAATATATATATTATATTTTTTGTTTGTTTATATATTATTTTTTGTAACAAAATTCAATTTACTAATAATAGAAAGTTATTGCATAATAGATTTAATTAACAACAATAATTACCTCGGTGTCGATGATTCCTCGATGGCTTTTCTGTGTCTCACCCAATCGTTTTTCAGGTTATTATTGTTGTTGTTGTTGTTGTTGAAAACTTTACGTTTTTGATTGTCATTTTTCCGTTTTGCTCTGAGTAAGCGTGGTCGGAATTGGCTGGGTCGTTCATATTCTTCCTCGGGTGCTGGCACTGGTTTATGTACACGTTTACGTTTCACGTTGTGCTCATGCGCACTGCCACTATACGAACGCTTGCGCAGTGTCGGGATACCGGCTAGGTTCAGTAATGCGTCAGCACCTTCTGCGATTTTTCGTTGCTCCTCGAGGTCAGCCGTGAGAAATGGAAACTGCTTGAGACAGTAGTCAGCGGGTGATTGGCTGAATGCAATAATAGTCACAGCATTAGAAACATACAGTAATTCCGTACATACATTATCGTACATAAATTATCGGCTACATACACTTCTATAGTTGCGACAGAATAAAAATTTATTTATAGTGACCAGGCCATACCTATCATCACTTTCGAAGGCTTCATCTGGTGAACCAGTATCCTGGCTGGTGGCAGCACTGTATGTGTGATCCTCACTGGGCGATGTCGTTATAACCTGTACCAGTTCCAGCGGACTGTTCACCTTGATCGTCCGTCGTCTCCGCTCCTTCAGTATCCTTGGTCCATGTTTCAGTGCGAGCATAGCGTTGGCCGCATCCATGTCGTCCAGTGAATCGTCAGACGTCTCCGTCTTGATCTCGGAGGCAGCTAGCCGTCGAGCCAAGAATGGAAATAATTCTGGATCAGGTAGTCGTGGCGGTTGTTTCGATTCTTGCAGTGATGATTTTGGTGTTGAGTATGTGTTAGGATCCAGTGTTGAACATGGATGGAATGGTGACCGATTTAACGCTTGCAATAGATTCGGACGATACTGCTGGTCAACCATCCAAAGTGATCCTTTTCCCAAGTTCTGTAAAACATCAATACTCTCATTAGGAATCATTGTTCTAAATAATTTCTGAGAAAAATAAACTCACCGGTGCTTTTTCAACTTTCTGAAAACATTTGTTCAACGATAAATTATGTCTGACGCTGTTTTTCCATCCAGTTGGAGCATTCTTAAAATATGGGAAATGTTCCAGAATCCAAGCGTAGATTTCTTTCACTGGTAGCGCTTTCTGTTCTGAATTTTCAATTGCCATGAAAATCAGACAGGAGAACGAGTACGGCGGCTTACTGCTCGTGTGCACTTTCGGGTCGTATGGTACGTTGTGTGGATGTTTGTTACGTGGCGTGAAATTTGAATAGGGTACAGGTGAATTCAGAGAACTACTCGACGAGTCCGCGGCCGATGTGGAAGATTCGTCCACGTAGTCACTGGTGGGGGAGGCATGAGGCAAAACGTATTCCGCAACCTCTTTCACTGGCAACGCACTCTCACCGTTAGTGTATGGGACTTCGTCCGGTTCACTCTTGTTCAGATTCATACCTGAAATACATATATAAGTGATTTTTATATTAGTCTTTAATATTATAAATTACATCGAGGAAAAACCTACAAATTTTAATTATAATTGAAATATATGTAGTAATATTCAAATTATAATTATTAATTATGTATCTTTATATTCTATATGTATAAACTCTTTGTTTTGTTCAATTTTAACAGATATTTTTGTTCTCATTTATCGTGATATGAATCTTCTATTATTGATATTTTCAATTATTATTTTAATTAGTTCGTTATGTAAATAGGAAAATCATTAATACAACATACCTGTATAGTTAATACATTCAATACTACAACATTATCCTTGCGTTATACAACACCATTTATTTGTATGTACCATCTATCTTGCTATATGCCCAGTTACTCACAGATTGTTGAAATTAACATATACATGTCCATTTCGGTGGGCCAGTTAACCAACTCTCACCTGCATAGCAGGCTGAATGCATGAGTATATGTATAAAGTAGTAAATATACCCTTGAGTAAGTTGCGATCCTGTAACCAGGATAAACTGGTGAGATCGTCATCATTGGTGACCGCCGTGGCCGATACATTCGACTCCAACGTGACTTGATAGCTGTTCTCACGTGGTGCTTCTGCCTCCTGGACATTCCCGCTGTCCACTTCCATTTTGGCTACCCGCGGCGTCGCAGCTTGCGGGGGCAGAGGGGAACCCGATCGTTCCGGAGACATTGTTTTATCTGAAAACAATAACATAGGTTATTATTCTTATCTGTGTTCATTATTCTTAAGCTATTTTTAAAAAAAATTCTACATTTAACCCTAGAAATTAAAAAAATACGGAAATATGTAATTTTAATATACTATCTTAAATGGTAACGAACGATTATTTAAATTTGTATAAATTAATATGCCAGACTATTTGGGCAATAATTTGCTATGGAATTACTGCGATGGCACGGATAAACACGACACTCTCTCTCACTCTCTCTCCCCCTCCACTCAATAAGTATACGTACATTGGTATACACAGACAGTAAGTAACAGGGATTTAGAGTTCACATATTTGTGTGACGATGGTTATCCGAAACATATTTATCTAGACAGAACATACCGAATGCACCCACACACGCACGTTTAATGTCTGTTGGAAGTTTACGACTGCGCTTACAGGCATCACGTGTGAGGGCTGCGTTGCTTAGCAACCAACTCGACAAAATCCCAATGAGACTTCATATTCACCTACGCCCGGTAGCGACTGAAGACAAACACAATTGCCGACAGGCAATTTTTTTCCTCTGCTAACCAATCATACTTCAAACACAACGAACAACAGACAGTTTCGAATTATTGATATAGCAGAAGAGCATCACAGAATTATACAAAATATTTGACCCGATGACATTAAAGAATTTCAACCTGCTAAGATCAATATTTCTATATAATATTACATCAAAAATAGTAATTATATTTAACTGTCAAAATATTGTAAATTACCAGCAGAAAAGTATTTAATAATATGTATAGTTAGTTTTAGATAAAACATATTTCAATGAAATATTTATCCCAGATTGCATACGTAGATTTCATTTCATCAAAACTAAAATATCATACGCGAACTATAATAGTATATTAAACACTGCAAGCTTAATTTAATATTGCTTGAAACACAACAATACTTTACCCATAATATTACAACGGAGTACAAACACCAAAAATCTTGTTTATTTAGTAATCAAAATCACTCAATCACAAATTCGTTTCTTCGTGTGACATTTATCGTGATAAAAACAATATTATTAACCAACAGAACACCAGAAAAACTCATCTGACAAACACTGATGTGTAAAAATGACATTACAGAACACACAAATGCGTAAAACCGCACAACGAACCGACTAGACTTATTTCGTTGAACAGGGTAACCATAGCAACCGCGATGAAAGCGTTG
Organism: Calosoma granatense; assembly: GCA_022063505.1. NCBI lineage: Eukaryota > Metazoa > Arthropoda > Insecta > Coleoptera > Carabidae > Calosoma > Calosoma granatense. The sequence continues at coordinate 2,294,372 of JAGJTL010000104.1, read as the reverse complement.
CTGCATTGTTTTGCGGTAGTGTGGCGCCAGTTTCCAGGCATACCAACCGACCAACATCACATAATGTTATCATTTAGAAAATTATTTTACCCAAAGACAATGCTCTCTTGCAAACTTGAAGTAATTTCATTAAAATAACCAACAACATTCTTCTGACGTTATCCCTAAAGGAATGTGTTAGCATCTTTATTGAAAAGATAACAAACACATTTATACGAAGTTTTGCTTTCATAATTCCCCCATGGTACAGAATGAGGAGAGTTTGAAAAAAAAACTGACAAATCGCATGTTAAATAGTGATATTAAAAGTATTTTTTTTCGGTGGCCCAGACCCTAATTGATAAACAAACGTCTGTTATTATCTAATTGCATGGTGTTATCTCACTTGCATGTTCATTATTTGATATAGAATTAACCTTCAAATTTTTGCAACAGTCAAAAACAATTCACCGTGCATAAAACAATGCTGGCCTACTTTCTTACGGGTTTTTGTCAAAAAACATAAAATATTTCGTTTACCGTTAAGTATATTAACCTCTATGTACTCTGTATATTTTTGTTGTTGTTCAATAATTTTAATACATATATGAGGAATTTCAGTTTAGATAAAATGCCTACATATATCATTCACGGAAGAAATGTGAGTATTAGAATGTTACAGTAACCAGTAACTGTATACATGTATATTTCAATAAGGTGAACAAATATAACAGATTTATCACAAGTTCCATAACTGAATATAAACAATCAGCACTGCACAAAAGATTTGACACTAGTTTTCTCTGTTTGCAAGTATATACTAGTTATGCATATTATATGTTCGCGTGTGTGCCAGGCTAGGAAAGTGTATGTACGTATGCATTTAGGTAATTAAAAAAGACGATCCCAGACATCTGGGAAACCCTATTACATCATCTCACTTCACTACAGTACAAACAGACAAGGCGTATTGTGATCCTAGGCGACACACAGGAAACACATACAAATACAGGATAACATACATCACCGCACTCTAGATAACTAGCACAACGTTCAAAAATACCAAACAACAAGAAAAACAAAACGTCAATACAACAGAAAATACCCAAGAACTACATATTTCCCATGTGAGCACTGAACGATACATTTATTCCGAACAGTTTGAATTATTAAAACTGCTGTCAATTTATTAGAATAAAAATTTGAAAATCAAGATATAACATTTTAAATTAAAACGATTAAATATTTTGCTGTGCATAAATTAATGTGTGTGTCTGAATATTATCAACAACAACAAAAATGCACGTAGAAAATATCAAAAGAGCAAATTTATTCTTGTAATAACAGAAGCGCGTGATTTTATTAGTAGGTACGTGTTGATAAGCAAATAAGGGGAAAATTAAGTTACACTGTGCTATGCGCGTTCATACAACAACATGCAATGTAAAACCGGAACAAGAACAGAACGAGAAGAGAGAAAGAGAGAGAGAGAATTATGTTACGCAAGCAGTCGATTACGAAGAGCGACGTAAATTCAAATTAGCGTAAAGACAATGGATTCTAGCCGATTTTCATATTAGTGTCAAGTGTGACATGTAACGTCACAATTTCGTACACGAAATACCGTTATATCATCCATGTGTACCTATATTTGAAATGTTAATTAATACATTTCATACATATATGTACATGTACTAATATACTAAACTACCATAATATGTATTTCTTAATATGTAAAAGTATTTTAACGAAAAATGTATTTTATAGAATCTATTATACACAAAGACAACACTGTTAATACAACGTACAATTTTGTACATGACAATAAGTATTACCAACACACAAGTCCGAAATTCCTTATTTATATCAAAATTTCCAAGTACCAACATATTAAATTCCCCAGAACTTATCAATGTATTTGAAAATCCAAGGTAACATTTGCAAATAATATTTGTGTTGGTTAGTTAGAAGATAACATGAAGTAAACGTCATCATATGATAACATCAAAACAAAAGGAAAAAAACGTGTAATTATTTTAATCTTTCAAGCAATACAAATTCTCCGTATCGACTTTTTCTTTAACGCAATTAATTTATAATCACTTCAGTGCAATGTTATTTACAAACTAACTATTAAACTTGGTTTTTTTAGTGAAATACATACACATGCAGGGTATATAAATCTCTGTTAGTTTTGTGCAGTACAAAGTAAATTTCACTCAGTTATCATCACTTCTTTTATGTACGACCTAGATTAAACTAAATCCCAATGTGAGAGTGCACTGTTTTTTTTTTATTTCTATACAGTCGCCCTCATTAACCTTAACGCGCACGTAACTACACACAGAGCTAACTAACGAACCCTTCTAAAATAAAACATGTATATGATGTATGCATGTATGGTTATAAAACGACATGCGTTATTACTATATTCGCCAGTAGCAGCAGTAATAGAATACATGAATACACTGGCCCTTTGCTATATTTCGTTCATGTATGTATGTGTGTGTTTGTTGCCATGGATACCGACGCTCCGGTTACACAGTGCACTACATCCCGCGACGTCGCTGTTGGCTGGTTGCGTCGTCAAAGCTAAGCTTATAGCTACAACTAAGCGTTCACAACAATGACATAACGAGCTTGAAACCAACCGTAACGCTAACTTGATTTTCCAATGTTTTTACTTGAACTGTTTTTTTACATATTTTTGTTCTGTTTTCGGCTGAACGTGTTTTTAAAGTCTGCACTTATAAAAAAGAACAGTCGTTTCACAATGTTTTTTTTTACAACAGTACATTGTACACTTGTTTTAGAAATGTTGACTTGATAAATTTATTAGGTTATACAAAGTAAAGGAAAGGCCTGCAACAAACCTAAAAATAAAATATTATACACACGGGTCGATAAGCATAATTTATAATGAAAAAAGTTGTTTTCATAAATTGAATTATATACCTAATCAACTTCATGCACACTGCCCGCATGTTTGATAATTTCTGATAATTTAAACTGAATACGTCCATAATATATGTATAATTATATTTATATGTCCCAGGAGATTTTCTATCTAAACATATGACGGGACTATAACATATTTCGGCCGTAATATACTTACGGATATATATCCTAATATAACATATTCTCATTTTTGTGTACGAATTGTTTTTTTAACAAATGGTTATCTGAAAATTATTCTATTTACTTGACATCGTATATCCTCTCATTATAAACGTATTAATAATTCTTGAAAACAATAAAATTCAGGGAACTGTTAATTAACTTGTTATTTAGGATAATAATTGATCACTTTACAAATTTACTCTTAGAGGGGGGAGGGGCTCCATAAGATTATTCTAACATTGATATGATTTGTATGCTACCTATTTCAAATTAAAAAACACAACTCACACATATACTAATCAATATTTTCTTAGTTTTGACAGTTAATTTTTTAAATAACCACCCCTATTATAACTTATTGTGTACGCTACTGAACTCAAGTCAAAACTTACACAATTCATGTAGGTAACTCATAAATACATATAACATGATTGATAAATACAGTAAATTTATCAACTGATTACGCTGTAATCAATGTACGTTTCATTAATCACAAAAGATAATTCGATAATACTAAAATTTGTATATTTTTGCTATTTAAAACCATGCTGATCTTTACTAACATAATTTATACATATATTAATTTATGTACTTCCGGTACCGACGAAAATATATATTTTTCAATTGCACTCACATACAAACGTACATGCATGCATATATTAATATCAAGTACTAGGGACATGGACATTTTATCAAATACGTAACTGAATACAAGTACAGTTACATACATATATACAAGTATATCCGGTAAGTAATATTAAAGAGAAGTGACGAATAACTGCCATTTTATCTTCTTATATTACCATAGTATTAATCCAATTAGAATCTGACTATGTTAGCAATAAAAACTACGATTATATCTGATATATAAATCGAACATAAATTCATTTATTTACTTTGAAACATGTAAAATGATCCTATGAATCGTTCAGTTAATAATACAGTTTCCTATTAGATTCTAATAATAATCATATAGCCACATATGCAAAAAAAATAATACATTCTACATGTAAACGAGTAGTTTCACTTCCCGTTCACGTATTCATAATAGCGACATGCAAAGAAAATTGACGAACAGTATATCATTACTTTGATCTTTAGTATTTCATCCTTTTAGGTCTGATTTAGCAAAGAGAACGGAAATGTTTATAATTTAGTCTTCTTTAATCAATTATTTGCTTTGTATTACACTGTAATTTCACAAGTAAAACCCATATATTACTAGAAAATAACCACTTCTATACTTTCAACCTGGTCCGAATTCTTTTAATCATATTTAAGTAGCCCTTATCAGTTTGCTCTAGCAGAGCTTAGTCGCGAATTCTGTATATCAGTCATTATATTTATTTAAAAAGAACGCATTTCTCGCAAAATATTTTTCAAAGCTTGAATATATTTACTGAATTCAATATACAGTTCCAAATAGAAATTCTAAAAAAAACCAAGTATGTATATTTCTTTCGCTGCATATTCGCGAATTCAGCACTCCATTTGTTTGGTTTTGCTTATATTTTTTTTTATTGAGTATCGATTTATCATCCAATAATGGACACAGTATGAATGCTCAGTTTAAAAAGGTTTTGTGATGTATGTAAAATAAGCGCGAAGTAAATATACTCATAAAAACAAAAACGAATATTCACTGTTTCCATGGTAAACAGTTTTCAACCAAAAGCAGCCCGTAACAACACGAAGCTGGTACGATAAATGTAAGAACTATATTTAGCGAAAAAAAAACATTAAAACTCTTATAAATATTAAAGCAAGGTAATTAAATGAAATTATTATTAAGAAAGTTTTAATAAAAGTTTCAAGCTAAAGGAAGGCGTAATTTATTTGTATAATATATATTATGTTATATAAGTAAATATTCATTTCATCTGAAAGGTGACAAATTAGTATATGCAATATGTATATCAGTATGACAGTTGAAAATACACAAAGAAGAGCTCACACCCTGATTTTAACTAGAAACTAGTAAGTATAACATATGTATTTGGTTAATGAAATACTTATCAGAAGGATTTCTTATCATACAACACGTCAGCGTACTGGACAAAGACAAGGGAATAAAATAGACTACATATATATGTAAAGTCAGATATGCGAATATGTGGTAGTACAAATGATTTTATCTTATCTACTAACACAAATGTGAACAAAATTTACTCAACAGCACATAATGACGAATGTTGACTAAAATATACGATAACATACATATTTGTATGTTCTTCTAAATTTATTTTATATGTTAAATAAAAAGCATTGGAGAAAATATTTGTAATTTAAATAAAAATCATTAAATTTCATTTTAAATGAATGCAATTATAATTTAATCAAAATCTCAATGCCAGATATAAAATTCTGTGTAAAAAATACAGACACATTCAATTCTTAACCTTCCTTCAAAATAATAGTATGAATAATGCAATTAAGAATATAACCTGTTTTAATTATTAATAGATTCAATTAACTGCATTGGCTTCAAAGTCGATGTTAATTCATACTATACTGTAATATTTATGATTGGAACTGTATTTACAATGTTATTGTGTTATGTAGAGGCTGGGAATTACCTGTAAATATATGTGTAACATGAAAATCTAATGGATTAATACATGTACCATTTTTGTGACAGCTACGTAGTTCCTAAATTATCTCTAAATGAAAGTTCAAGGTCGACTTTTTTATGTCAGCTAACATCAGTCATTATTATCTTTTGCAATTATTTTCAAAAAGCAGTAAAAATAAAATAAAAATTCATCTTCACGTTTATTTTGGATAGTTTAGTTATAAATTTATAACAACTACCCCACAAATTATATAAAGAAATATAGTATGTCTTTGAAGAAACATCCTTTTAGAACAACCTTAAAATATAACCTTAAATTTTTTGCCTATATGAATCGTATAAGCACAAAAAATGAGAATCACACAATTACGTACACGTTTGCATAGAGTCATACAATATTTATGACATTTATTTACATTAAAATATTCACATTAGTATTCACTGGCAAATCCATGATACTAATGATGCAACATTAATAGTAATTTTAATTGATACATTGCACTTGATAGGTTTTATTCGTTCCAATTGCATGAGACAAGTTGTAGCAATTCCTAGGCATAATACATATAACGTTTATATGGTATCACATAGATGCAGATTACATATTTATGTGAAATCAAAGATTTCATTAACAGTTTTATATCTATAGAAAGGACAACAAATAAACACTATTTACCGCAAAAATTTGTATAAACAAATTTAGGTCCGAACGAAGTAAATAATTTTAAGTAATACATATTTAAATTTCCTGAAATGGAACTGATAAAAGTACGTTTAAATGATTTATGGAAATATTCCTAACCTCTTTCCGTTACAATATGATAATTTGAAGGAAAAAAACTACATTTCAATATCCGATTACCTACATTCTAAACGTTAAACTGTTAAATATGTATTATTTGTCAAACAAACACCAACTATCTAGAATCATGCGTAAACGATAATGAAAAAAAAACCACAATATTTTTCGTTTTTCAAATAAACAAATAAGAGATAAATATTGTTCAGATACTTGATACGTGTCGTACCCTTCAAAATAACAAAATATAAAACACATAAATAGTAAATCTATATATGCTAACGAACTTCTATCACTCGAAACATCGTACTATCGTTTTGAAAATCCATTAACTTTGACACAATCGTCCCTCGATCGTCACGTGACTGTCACTGGCTGACTCGATCCTGATTTTTATTAAAAATAAATTCCCCAACACACACGCGCATAGATAGTGGTAATGTACTGAATATTTTAACGTACAACATTAGCTTGTATGTGTACACGGTGCAGCAGCCTTAGAAGTGTATATGTGTATGTCAAGGTTTCCATGGTAACGTAAGGTAATTTTAAATACAGCAGCATCATTATTAACAACACCCAGTAACTCTGGCAGTGCATACTAGATGAGCGTTTATACCAAATACGGGTATATGTAAAGAACAGGGTCACATACAGAAGTGCAGAATTAACATTTTATTGACCCAGTGATCATTTTCTCTTGGCAGAAGCTGTCCTGTTTCTACAAATAGTTTGCATCTACATCTCACATGTAAAGTTTATGTTAGTTTTACATAACCCTACTTTACAGATTTCATACAGGTATCATTTTAATTCTTATTTTACCCATTGAATGTGTTGTTATTGGAGCAAAGGGATGTGTGTGTGTGTGTGTGTGATAATATTCGATAAATCCGTTTCTGATACATACGTGTGTCAGCGTGTGTGTGAATTGTATATTTTAATGACGTCTCTCCTCTCATACGATACAAGGACGGGCACGAAGGTATCTATCTACATTTGGTGCACCAGCGTCACCCCGGTATCCATGGTAACGGGACAAGACAAGCATCGAAGGTGACGCAATACGTACGTCTATCTTCGTTACTAAAGCGTCGTCAGCGTCCCGGACGCCTAGCCTACTAAGACCTGCGGGCTATTGTATGCGTACATTCACCAGATCCTCTTTTGTTTTCAAAGCAAAGAGTTTTTCAACCAAAATGAATGCCGCTCTTCTTGACGCAGGTACTCGTGCATACATCCATAGCAACCAAACTCAAAGGATTTGTTTAAACTTGTAGGTGTAGAAACATAAGACAATAGATACTTGGCTTTTAAAACGGGCAAAGAAGTCTTACAAGTTAATATGTTAGCTGCCCATAGAGACAGACGAAAGTCAATTACAAAAATTAAATATACACGTTTATAAAACACGGATTATATTTCAAATTACTTGACGATAATGAATTGTTTCAATCCAAAATCTAATTCAATTTACACAATCTAATATGTTCTAAGAAGAAACTTCATTAATGTACACGAATATTGTTGAAGAAATAAAAAAATTTTAATCTTATTAAAACTATGCCAACTTATGTTTATCAAAAATAGCACACACAAAACCATATTACCTTTGATCGGTAAAAATTATATCACATCTTTATCAGTCAATTAATCTGACATGACATTGGTGATTTAACATAAATATTACATGATATATATTAACTTGATCAGAATTGGATTACATAAATACATATTACAATGTTAATTCTACAATTAATATACAGGTGTTGCACAACAAACAAAATATTGTATTTGTTTCATAACCTATTAGAAAAGAATATAATTTTGTTAATTTACTATTTCGATGTATGTTAGCAAAAGGAAAGGGTATTATACAACCCAATTTCTAATTCTGCACAACTTTTTTCCTTTACACTTTTCCTCTGAAATAGATTGGGAAGATAATATTAGCACATTTCAAAACGAATCCGTAAAATGTTGTTTTTCAATGCAATACGCGCTGTATGTATCTATTTACAACACACTCGAAATGCGATATCAAAAATCAACAAGTCAATATGTTTGTTTATATTATTAATTTGGAACGAGTAACTATGTTTTCAATCAATATTATACATATACAATACTGAAAGGTATGTATGACCGCAAAATGCAGTTCACAGAAATGACACTGAAATTTTAAATTAAGCGAGTATTATAAAGATTATTATTCTACTTCAGAAGAGAGTAATAATTACAGTGTAAATGAATACATACATATGTGCATTTAATATACACCTGGCTGAACAACACAGAAATCCCAATGAGGCGACATAAAAACAGGTGCAGAACGGGGCATACACACACACACACACACAAGTATGTTAGGCCTGTTGCTATAGAAACTGTTGCAACCGCTTCGGAAACAACGCGTCATCAGTCGGTTGCTTAGCAACCAGGATTCCTCACTGAGAATCTCCCCCCACCCCGCTTCTGGACAACAAGGCAACGCCGCACAGCAAACAAATATAAACTCTATGCTAATTATTGCAAAAGGATTGCAAAGCAAAGTTTATTCCGTCAATTTGTCTTTTATCACACTACAGTACAGATATTTGTGAAACAGAAAACAAACTAATTCACTACATTTACGATAAAAGATACGCGTCAAGTGATACGTTACGTTAAATGAATCTTATTACGCTCAAATATTTTCACATTTAAAACAATACAGAGAATGATTTATAATAAATACCTTCAACACCAAAAGTAAACCATTGGATGTAAGTTCTTTATTTGGTAGGCATATTGACATTCCAATTCTTTGAATCATTTCGAAATCAGCTGTGCAACTTCACATACGTAAATATAACACTGAATATAAAAATAAAACTCACATTGTGCACCTGAATATATAGAGTGCAGATATTTAGCACTTTAAAAATACACAACACCACTGTAACACGATGATAATACGTATGCCTGTGATAATATGGCAAATAAATTAGATGGTTTATATAATACATAAGTACATTTATATTAAGTGGACGTTTTTCTTTTTTCTGAAATACATTACACGATTATTTGTTTATAGTTCATGATTTCATATTTCTGAAGTCAGACGTAATTTTACACAAGTGCAATAAATAGACAAGCAAAACAAAACACTAGGGTTAGACTTGTTGCTTTTTTGATGATTCAGCATCCAACAAAGAAACACATTGCCGAAAAACGAGCAAAAATTTATGTCAAGTTCACATTTACATATTTTTATGAGAGTAATTGTTTAATGCATTGCCCAAATTTAGGCAAATCAAAAAATGCAATACGTGGACATATGAATATTTACTGAATGAATATCTTGATAATTAATGTATCATATGTTTTAATATTTCGTATTTTGCCAGCTGATACTTTAGGGTTTCATTTTACGTATTTCTGCAATGTGTTAATTAATCAAGGACACTGTTAAACAACTTTTAATAAATATAGGTCAGAATTCGGCCATTGCAAATATTCTAAATCGAGCGTGGTGATCTAGCATTTTTAATAAAAAACAATTTATATAAAATAACATTTAACAACACAAACACTGATCTGTAGAGCACATGTTTAGAAATAAATTCGTGTGTAAATAAATAAAAACAGACTTACATTTCAGTTGTAATTCACAAAAAACTGCAGTGTCTTCTCAACTATAGAACCATTTTCGCCACCCAAACATATGATATACAAGCACAGTGATTTTTGTTTGTACAACTGGATGATTGTGGCATCAATACTTCTTCTTCATACCACAAAATACAAATTATTCAAATTGTCATTTCCCTCTCTACATTTCATCAAGTAGAACGTTGAAATTTCATTTAAACAATCCATTATTAAAATATTTCCGAATTTAAAGAACATAGAAATAAAATACACGTGTTATTATAGTAAAAATACACATATTTCAACACAATCATTCGCACATTACACTAATATAGCTCTACTATATCCCGAATTAACTACAATGTGAAGCTAGCACTGTTCCGTATGTCTATCTTTTTTCAACTTTTGTGACAGAAGCAGACAACCTATGTTTATCAGCATGTTCACGTCATAAACATAACAATAATAAACAAAACATAACTCGGACATACTGCTGTCTTCTATTTGTCACGTGATGAAAACACAAGTTTCGAATGAAATGTCAGACACATTTATTGTATTCCGTTTTATTTGAAATGATTGGAATAATAATAATATGTAATTAATTTTCATTTTGTATACCAAACCCTTTATTTCAGTCGATATATATTTTATAAAATAACTAAAATTTATCACAACGTTAACAGATTATAATTTTCACAATTTCTAACATACTACCACATCCATAAGACTATATTTATATCTTTATTTAAAAAAGTAATAAACATTTCATTTATAAAAACGGTTAACAGAAAATACAATTTCAAGTGATTTTATTTTTGTAATAAATTTTCACACAAAATATACATGTGATCGTTATTTTTTTATGATTAGGAATGAAAAATGTATAAAACATCATTTGCAATATAATAAATGCACACAGAATACCAATTGAAGTACAACAAAAATGCAGTCAGTTATGTTATGATTTGAACCGTAATAATTATTTTAGAACATACTTGAAATATTTACAATTTTCACTTTTTATTTATAGTATAAAATGTTTTCCAATGATGAAACAGCACCATATATGTACAGTGTTTCTGATAAATCAAAACACATTTGATAGATCAACTCCTTATATCTCACATCTGTAATGCAATTCAATTAAATGTAATTAAATGTATTATTTATTCAGCAACATTCGGTGTAGAATACTATTTTTAGTTTTTCATTTTTATAAAGTTTACGTATCTATTTCAAAGGACAGAAATTATATACTCTGCCTATCTTAATATCTCAAACAAAAATAATTTCCGACTGCTTTTGACAACCCAATTTTATCCCATAGTAATTATTATCAACGCAGAATTGTCATCGAACTGTAGTAATTCAGAATCAGTTTATTATAATCTCCTAATCTCGAATAAATAAAAATCAAACAAATTATTCGTCATGCACGCATTTATCACAAACTCTGACAGGATTCTGCCAGCCGCGCAATGGAACAGGTTTACGGGTTGTCGAGCAATCAGAACAAACACCTTTGCCACATTGCCGACAATGGTGCAGGGTTAAATTAAGCCCGAACGGTGTTTCACAGCATACGCAGCCGGTGACTTCGCTGTCTGGTTCCCAGTATGCCGGACGGGCCGTCTCTTTGATAATTGACTTGGGATATTCCAGAACAGAGGCGACCGATGTCAACGTGCTGACCACAGCTTCACTGTATTTGCGCACGCGCACTTCTGTATCGTCTGCAGACTGTGACAGACTGGGCGGTGTAGGCTGATAACAAGCGTCGCACACACGCACATCGCTGAACCAGCCCCGTGCCGGAACTGGCTGACTATGCGACGAGCATTCGTCACAAAACCCTTCCCCGCATGAACGACAATGGTGTTTTGTTTCAGAGTTTACAAATGTCTTTTTGCATCCATGGCAATGCTGAAACAGTATTACATTGATTATTGTAGTTGATTAGACACCGATAGAATGTTTGAACATACTTTTATTTCGTTATTTGGTCTCCAGTAGCTGGGTGCTATTTTATCTGCGACCCAAGACGAAAGTAATCTAGTAGGATGTGCACTGACACTGGCGACCGCTTCACTCAAATATGACACTCCGTCCAGCACTTTCTGAGCCGAGTTGTGAGAGTTTGTGACATTTTTACTCTACACAAAATGTGAATATAATGTCGCAACATACGAAAACTAAAACACAACTGTCATACCCCAGGCCAGACATGAATAATCTCAGTGCGTACAGCCATGTCCTCCGGACTCTTGTTACCGTACCAGTACTGTCTGCTTCGGTATATTTCACCACAATTTGGACATTCTATCACATAGCCCGACCAGGCGTACTTAGCTAGACCGTACCAGGAATTCTCGTGTGTAGTCTGCACCCGTGACGTAACAATAACCTCACGACCATTTGCATGGCATGCCTAGATACGGACACAGATATTACCAGTCACATTCATTATAATGTCTATTTTATACAGTACACTGTGTTGTAAAGAAGATGGATGACGTTAGATGCATGCCATCTAAATTTAATTGCATACATAATTACTGAATTAATTTACAATGAAATTATTATTATAAGTAATATGAATCAGTATACCTTGCAGATATAGACACAGTTTTCATACTGGTGTTGATAACGACATCTGGCAGAATGATAATGTGGTACACCTTCCCGTGTATGGCCCATGCTCTTCTGACAACCGACATCACAAGACTCACACTTGACAGGACATGTAAAATACTGATCAGGAAACAACAGTGGTACAGAGTTAATTATTTCCCCACTGAATTTATCATTGAGCGCCTGCAAATATAACATGTCACTTTATCTACTAACCTAATTATTCTAACCTAACAATTGCATACTTTCAGTGTACGAAACACAACTTGTGGATTTCTGGCCGATCGTACGGACGTATTTTCCAACTCTAACTGCACACAGTTCCGTAATTCCGTAAAAGAAGTAGGTGGTGCTAGTGTCTGTACACCGATATATTTAAGCGAACTGAACGCTTCAATTTCTAGTCGCATTGCAGCAAATCTTTCCCGTAGAATATCTTCCGGAGCCTCGGATACACTGGACTGCAAGGTTTTAGTGTTTCTAGTCTCGTGGAATATAATCACCGCTGGTCCCAGTGCTGACAACGAGCCACCGAAATCGCCTCGTTGCCCCACAGCTTGCAGGGCCCCTTGAAAATGTTGCGTATATGCTTTAGAGGCGGAACCCAAGAATGTAAACATATCCCGATGTAATCGTTCTGACCGTGTACGGTATATAACGATATCTGAGACAGCCAAAACTTTAAGCAACAACCTGGTACGCTGGTTTTCATTCGTTGTTGCCCCCAACAACCCCTCAGTATCCAAACAAATCACATTCAGATTACTGTCAAACGCTGCCCAAACACCTAACGTACAAGAATTTTGCTCTGAGGATGTCTTGAACATTTCATTCCCATCGAAAAACGTGTGATTGAGTGTGTGCGATTTTCCGTCACCTGTATTACCAAAAATAGACACAACTTTCACTCTAGTCATATTATCAGGTATATGTATGCGCTCCATAAACTGTTCGGGTGTAGACACTTTCAACCGCTCCAATGCGTCTAACAACAGAAAACTATTTTCATGGCTGTCATTCAATTCTTCATTCAAATTCAACGACATGAGTTTGGGCGACAGACGATCTATCGGTTCTTCCGTTTTAGCCATGATGAGAGAAGGATTTTCTATCGATTCCATTATCGCCGTAGATTCAAATCGCTGGTATTTCAGCCTTGCATTCTGTGCTAGGGTCGACTCCATGTTACGACGAATAATTGGTACATGGCCTAACGGTGGTACTGCAAAACAAATATTAACTTATATCACAACATAACCCTACACAGTAACACCAAGAAAACATGCAATGTGACCGTGTACAATGACAATGTATTTTCAAGTACATATATTATTAATGCAATACAAGGACAATATACCAGACACATATAAGTACGAAAACAAAACACATACGATATTTCATGTTGATGCACACGTAAGTATGTTACAAATACACTAATGACTTTCTTCTTTAATCAAAAATGGAAACAAAGAAAAATTCATAATAATGGATAACAGGCTATAGATAAATACGAAATACATCGAAGTGGGCTGTGGTCAATACAAAGGATTTTAACATATGTTCTCATGAAATGTATTAGAAAATAAGTTACCTATGTAATATAAATATTTAATGCATGCAGTGGTATTTTACTGATAACGAAGTGCGATCTAGTCAAAATCACAACAGTACAAACTTGTATGTGAGGCGTACTTGCATGAAAAAACGTTATTTTACGAAAGATTGCAAATGCAAGGTCATTGATAACCTTAATGTTAAACAGCACGTATATGTACTTATTTGTACATAGAATATACATTAACTAATGCAAAGCCACATATAATATGTCTTACCATGAAACTATAAGTTAGACAGCAAACATCCTAAGCAGTACTTACACATGACATATCCGATATTTATCACGTTTCAAATGCGATAATGAACTGTCACTTTTCAATTCACAACATGCACCGTTGGTACACTGGACGCGCAATGTTCCTGTTTGAACTATTATTTTTAGTCGGACTAGAAAATATTTGTCTTTTGTATACGTTTAATTTCTGTCTTGTCACAACCAAAAAGAAATTTTTTGGCAAGCAAACTGTTTTCTAGCAAATATTTTTCATTTCACTATTTTATCCACTACATAAATGCGTCATCAAATTAATTTCCAAATATGAATCAAGTGTAAATAACCAATAATTTTAATAGAGATATTTATATGCTAATGATTAGAACTGTTTATATATAAACAAATTGTTTATCAGTTACTACATGTGCGTAAATGATAAGTAATGAACACAACATTTCTTTGCAGTAAATGTCGAAGAATAAACTCATGCCAAATACACAAATTCAAGTATGAGTCATATGTTATATTAATCTAACAATAATTTTTCAATGTTTAATGATAAAAATAAATATGATGTACCGTATATCATTTATAACATAAACATGCAAATCAGTTGCGAATGTAATCAAAGAGAAATACCAGTGTGGTCAGCATATGCAACCATATTCACACGGGTGCAATGTAATTAGTGGTACAGTTTAATTTAACACATGGAATTTAATAAATAATTGTTCATAAATTTACCGTTAGATTGCACTGTAGTGCGATACTGTGGAACTAGAATTATCAAAGATACGAATCTTTGCATGTAATTTAAATGTAATTTTTGTATAAATTGTACATATAATTTGAAAATAAACGAAAATTCTTCGTTCACGGGTTGAACAGCATTGCGTTCCTTTAACTGTTTAATATATTACATTAATCATAGTTACATAGAGTAGGACCTACCAACCATACAAAGGTTAAGGCACCATAGTATTCAAATTGTCGACACTTGGATCACTATCTTCGACACACACACACATACATGCGCGCACCATTTACCGATTTGAAGTGTACGCTTGCTATCTAGCGACAACCAGCACAAACACTAGCAAAGACGCACACAACCGCGGTCATCTACCGACAACTACTATAAAAACTAGCAAAGACGCACACAAACGCGGCCATCTACCGACAACTAGAGAAACACTAGCAAAGACGCACATGTACACTGCCATCTACCGACAACTAGCATGAACACTAGCAAAGATTCACACGTGCGCGTTATCTACCGAAAACTAGTACAAATACTAGCAAAGACGCAGATGTGCGTACCATCTACCAACAACTAGGATAAATATTAGCAAAGATACGCACCTGGCTGGCCATCTAACGACAACTAGCTTAAACACTTACAAGGACGCACACCAGCCGTGTTGAAATTTAAATTTCCCGCGCGCGATACTAGCGTTAATCAGTCACTGGTAGCGATAATCGTAATTGATGAACCAGATTCGGACTGTAATATAGGCCGATTCTGGATCGAAACGTCGTTGCTAGTGTTTGTGCTAGTTGTCGGTAGATGGCCGCGTTTGTGTGTGTCTTTGCTGGGGCATCAAATTTAGAAGCAATAGGTCTGTTCGTTTCACCCTGTTGCGTCTACGGTTTACAGCTGCGTCAAATAAATCGGTTCTATTCAGAAAGTTGAAGTTAAATAAGTTACTAGATGTTGTTTTTTTCGCATGACCTTGGCGTTTGTGTAAAATCTAAAATAACGCGGCCGTACAATAATCTACAGCTGCTCGCTGAGCGGATTTTATTTCTTACTGCACGCGCCTGCGTATATCGTTCAGCATATTCGTTAAAATTTGTGTTTTGATTAGGTTAGGATATTCGTTGACATTTGGTTTTGGTTAGGCTCAGAGAAGAGTATTTGTGCAAAAATGATTTTTACAGAAGGTATGTATTTATCTGTAAATGTTGAGTGACTGTTTTTAACTGAGAAATTTGTCTTATAGACGCATTGGAACCAGTAATAATACTTGAAGGTGGGTTCTTATCGAAATATCTATTTGGTGCTTTATAAAATATGAAATGTTTCTGTTTGTAGAAGAAAAACGGGCAGTGTGGTGCGATGCCGCAACAAAGCTATTAATTACCGAATATGAACAAAAATCTCCATACGTAGGAAAAAATAAAAGATTTTCTTCGTATGGGAAATTGTGGGAACACATTGCAACTACAATGAAAAGTACGGGGTACAACTTTTCGGCACAACAGTTGAAGCAGAAATGGGATGCCCTGAGCCGGGCTTATAAAGTTACGGTCCAGAATAATAAAAAAACGGGCCAAAAACGAAAAGTCTGCCCGTATCAATCGTAAGTATTATTATTATATATTAGTGTATATTATATCCTATGATATGTGTATTTATCCATTTTAGAGAACTGAACAACATATTTGTGAAAAAAAGAAATGTGTACCCCGAATGCGTAGCAGACGGGGTACAAGAAATTGCACCGCAATACAATACTGATACAGAAATAACAGCTTCTGAAAATATATCACCATCTACATCAACATCGACGGATACGCCGAAAATGCGGTCCATTTTCAGATCACCGTTAAAAAAATTAAGAGATATGCTGGCAGAACACCATAAAGAGAGGATGGAAGAAACGAAGAAATATAGGATAAAAAAGTTAGAATATAAAAATCTCTGTGAAAAAAACAGGCACGAAGAACGAATGAAATTATTAGAGATAATACGCCAGAG
>JAGJTL010000104.1:2174877-2270177 GCA_022063505.1 Calosoma granatense | reverse complement strand
TGATACCTGTAAAATATGATCGAATAAGAAAGTACCATGTAATCATGACAAACAATACAGAAGGATAATAAATATTTACATAATATACTGTTGTAAGGCACTTTGCAACACTTTGTTCCGGGGGAAGACTGACTGTGGTACACCTAAGTGTATTTCTGTTACATCTACGGAACTGTCAAAGATTTGGCCGCATATCCTGTCTACTACATTCTTATAGCGTTCTTTCTCCTGTGCAATAGTAACCAGCATTTCGCCCCACAGATATGCACCAACGGAAAATGCATGTACAACAAGGGGATTGTAGTTCTCATTTGAATTTAAAAACTCCAATACATCTCTGGCAACAAGCTAGAACGAATATGCTCACAACATAACACAGGAAATACGCATATGTTTACGTTATTTCAATAAACGAGATAAGAAGATAACTTTTTACATACATATATCACTAGAGTTTGTAATTTGTGCAGTGTTGTCATTACAGCGCATAATACATTTTTATACATTCATATGTAGATAACATACAACAGACTTACCTGAATACCCTTCACAGGCCATAAAACTTGCCAAGGTGATACGGTAACATTTAACACATCAAATCCGTGGTCCAAGTAAATATTGGCATATTTCAGAACATTTTTCCTTTTAGCGAGTAACCATGTTAAACAGACAACCAGAGGTCTTTGAGGACACGCTGTTAGTTTTAAGTTTGAAACTTTTGTGTTAATTTTTTCTTTTGATATGATCTCTAGATTTTTTGAAATTTCAAATGATGAAATTTTTCGTGAGGTAATATACAGGGAAGCTATATTATTCTGAAATAATAAATCATTATTTAAATAAGTTAGTTTAATGAGTAAACAGTAGCTTACATTAGCTAGTTGGTGATTTTTGATGTATTTTCCACTGCAAAGCGGAACCGGTAATCGCCGATTGGAAAGTGTGAATACTATTCTTAAAGTTGTCATTTTTTAAGCTGTCAATAGAAGAATTTATATACGAATGAACTAATAAATAAAAACATTTCTCAAATTGATGTTAACTGACAAGTTAAATCTTTGTTACGGCTTACAATTTTATTACAACCTAAATAATATCTATATGAAATCATTTTAAACAGTTATGTTCATTAGTATATAAATTGTTATCAAGCAAAGTTAACAACATTAAATCAAACTTATGAATTCATAACCGGTAATTTCACAGTCAAATTGAATACAGAAATTGTCTTACCAGTATTATGTCAGATGTTCTTATTCATCTGCACTTACAAATTATTATTAATTAATTGCCCCGGACAAGTACACTAGCATACACACACTCGCACACACTTACCGCTTTGTCTATTGTCACTGTATCATGGTTGTATCGCAGTGTATTGGCAGTGGAATATTTACAGCCGAGTCAAATTCACGCACTTATAGCATGGCTGTACACCAGTGGCGTACGCACAACGTACCAATTATGAGCAAGAGCAATTTTATATAGGATCAAAACAAAATACTTATACATATTTTATTTCTCTTGGAGTATTTATTTGACATTTTAGTTCCAGTTTTATGCACGTTTTTGGAAAATTTAGTTGTTACTTCTTAAATATAATTCAAATATTTATTTTTTTAAATTTTACATTGCTCCGTACAGCTCCGTTTACATACTTGCGATTACCAAAACAATGAATATTTTAAGATATGTGTACGAATAAAATCCAACCCTACACTAATTAGTAAATAACGTTATACATTTTGTCACAGGAAACCTAAGAAGTTTATTAATTACTTCATTTAAGCAGTAACCAAAGTATAGCAACATTGAGCAGTAACCAAATCATTAATGATTGTTTTATTGAAAAAATAACAGGAAGATTACTTTTTATGCTTGTACAATTAAAGCGTTTATATATTTGTTTTATATTTTAATATTATATTTAAAATCGCTTACTACAGTTCTGTGGAGTAGGTAATTAAGGTTTAAGGTATTCTTATTGTCACACTAACACGCATTTGCACAATAATCAGCTAATTATATGGCAAAAAAATTATTCCATGTAACGTCATCAGCATTTGTATACCTCGTGCCACCTCGTGCCTTATTATTCTGTAAATTTTAATTTATCCAATGCGCACTTTTAGTTTGTGAGGTCGTGGTTTTATTAATTTTGAGAATGAATATTTATGAAATAAATGACTTGATATTTTGTAACTTAAAATAGAATCCCTGTCTTAGATTTAGTATTATCTACAAAAAAATATTAAAAAGTTCACAAATACCGTTTCTGTCATCCCTCTAAACTACACTAATTCAGACACAGCATATATAACAAGATTGTACATTTGATATATATTTATTCAAGAAATACAGATGAGTAATTAAAAAAATATTAAATATAAATATTATTATATCTATAAGTGATTTCTGTCATTGCATTTTACATAATATAAAAACCTCTATACTATCGGTAATGTAGGTAGTATACTCCCACATAAAAACACAAACATTAATAACTAGTAAAGGTGAACTCAAACAAGTAACCAATTCAAATACTGCACCAACACAACAATGCATAACAATAAACTTTGTAAGGCCCACAGAGCAGTGATGTAACTACTACGTTGTCAAAAAAAAAGATTAATAATAAATAACGATATAAAAACCTATAATTGAAGTAAACAATCACATAAACTTGGTGTTCATTATTAAAATAGTCAACTAACTACACCACTGTAAACGTTTGTACACATATATTTTCATGTGTAATGAATTATATTTTCATTTTCTTTTTCTCTGGGTATGCAATCAATTCCAATTTTTCAAGGAAATTATACATTTCAGTCAGGTACTCTTCCGGATGATAATAAAAATGGCTTACGTGCGGTGACTTATCCCAACATTTCCAATAAACCTGCAAATTAAATATACACATATATTTGTTCAGATATAAATATAAGTATGTTTATACCTTCATGTTCATAGATTCGTATGATTCTCTAACTCGCATATTCGAATCGTATGAGCCGACAGGATCCGATTTGCTCAGAAAGAATAATGAAGGTACTCTGACCACAGTTGTATGGAACAATTGACTAGACCGGATATAATGACATGTAGCCACTTTGTGGAACGTTTTCATGTGATATCTGCCAACACAGTTCCAAATTATCACATCAAAATTATAAACAACTTATGAACTTTAGGCACAAGCAAAATTTCCACAGTAACCTGTATATTTTCTAATGTGTAGCTTAACATTTTCTGTAGTTATTTTTATGATCTAACTTATTTCAAATGTTAAAATCACTTTTTATAACAGTAAGCATATATTTTAAACTGTAAATGCCATTGTTAACACAAAAATATAAATATGATTTTATATTTAATCTTTACAGTTTGACAAATTATTACAAAATAAATAAATTTGTTCACGCCAATAACTATACAATGATAATTGTAATTCTATTACGTTCTATTTAATTATAATGATTTGAATTCAGAAACAATATCTATTACTATGTAAATGTAAATAATTGTGAATGCAGCCTTGATATACCTTTAGCTGTGGCTGTACTTTAGTTGTGAGAACAATTAATTGTTATTTATACTCACAATATATACTGTTTCAATGCAGCCTGCATCATTGCATTTTTAGGAAAAACTGCTTTGGGCATTCCAATTGGTATTTCGGTAATGTCGGCTGCACTATCCCATATTTGTCCACAGATTTTATCGACGATGCGTTTGTAACGATCCTGTTCTTGTGCCATTTGGACCAATACTTCGCCCCAAACATAACCACCAACGGAAAATCCGTGCAAGAGTATTGGCGAATAACTGTGATTCTTGTCCAAAAATCTTAATAAATCACTTGCTACAAGCTAACACACAACATATGAAGAAATCATAACGAGATATTTCTATGTTCAGAATTAACCTGGCTTCCTTTTACAGGCCACAAAATTTGCCATGCCGATACACTGACGTTTAATACATCAAAACCTTGCTCCAAGTATATGTTATTGAATTTATTAATATGCTTCTGTTTCGCCAGCAGCCAAGTTAACATTACCACCAATGGTTTTTCAGTATTTGTTGAAATTTTAAAAGTTTCTCGATCGAATTTCTTTTTTTCATTGCTCACTAGTTGAATATTTTTTGTAATTTGTTGTGATGATAATTGTCTCGTACATAATACGGTAACAACAATGTCCTTCATCAAAGAAAATATGTTATAATCATAATACATAAATTATGTTTAATCTATTAAAAAATTACCTACCTGAACCTTGTACTGTTCATTTGCTTGAAACAAAAGAATATTATTTCGAAACAAATTATATCCTGTCCTTAGTCCAATCATTTCTGAAAAATAGTATAGTATCAGTGCGTTATTAAAACGTACAATATTGTATATTTTAAATATACAAACTTGCAAAATAATAACAGACAGTAACTGAACTTTATGCAGTCTGTTCGTGACTACTTTGTAATTCTCACTACTAGTCTCAAAATTTATTAATAATGTTTCACGTGTGCACGCAATGACTTGATAATAACTGTTATATGGACCGTAATTTGAATTTGTCAGCCCATAAAATTATAAAAGTGATTCTTGCTTTTTATTTGACATTTTCATGTTTAGTTTAATGTTTTTGTCACGTATTTATCACTTGTTCCTGGCCGTGTAGAATTTTAGTGCAAATACGTTTTTTCCGCACTGATATGCGACTTCAAATATCAAGGTTGAAGTTATTATGGTTCGAATTTGTTTGATACTGATTAAAATAAGCTTGTTTAGTAAAAATACGAACCGTCACAACCTAACCTTGAATTAAATATAGCAAAATTAATTCTGTCCGTCTAAAATGTAGCAAAAATACTTTCACACACTGCGAAATAAACACGTGGAAATTTTTTACCGAATATACACGTATGCTTTCATTATTTGTTTTTTTTTTCAAATAAATTTAATTTTTATATTGTCATGCAGTTCTTTGAATAGGTACATTTGACATTTCTAGTACTGGAATTAAGCAATGACGTACAAGAAAACGTTTAAATATTATTATGCAACATAAATTTAGATTAAGTAGCAGACTGGTTTGGTAATAAATATAGTAGATATCTATTTAAAATATTACTTTATTGATAGAAAATGTAACGAAAACAACATTCTGAATAAAAGTGAACTAAGTTTTTTCAATAGAAATACAGATTCACAAACATAAAATTATAAATGGTATTTCCTGTGATCTCTTTTCATAACAAAACCTTGACAATTCAGGTCACGTTCAAACTATTCAATTGAAAAATTAACACTGGATCGAATTCAGATTGCTTCTTTGTAATTTACAATTGATCCTAATTTATGCTGTATTTCTTTTTTAGGATCGAATTTAGTAAAATGCAAATACTGTACACGATCCAATAATTATAAAAATATGTATATATGTATATAATATTCCTATAGACATATTATGAACAATTATAATACATTTGAAACAAGAGGCAGAATTCTACACTCTTATCTAACTAATCAATCTGATTTCGTTAACGCGGATGCATTGAAAGTTCATCTGTTGTGTTGTTATTTTTTTCGGATTTAATTTAGTTAAATAAAAGTGCTGAAATCGACCAGAATTAACGAAAAAATAAAAAAATAAATAATAAAGATTACATCATTGCAATAGGTGGATTTTGTTTTGTTCTCTTGGACATCTCTTTGTAATGTTTATCCAGGTTTTCAGTTGGATCATATTTTAACTGTTTATCATCTGTGCCGATACCTAGCTCTTTTTTAGCTGTTTCAGCGCCACGTTTTACAGCTTCCATATGCAACTTTACGGTATCACTATACAGCGGACATCTAGAAATACATTCAAACATTCGTTTTTATAACAAAGACAGCAATCAAAATTCACTGAAGAATTATATCGAATCTCTGTTGCAGTAACAATTTTATACAACAACAAAGTGATTTTGTTTCAATATTGCACATATAATTCGACATAATGAGCATGTACAGTGAGTACTGATACGTACAAATGCAACTGATCACCTCCTTGACCGTTAAAATGTTTGTAATCCTGAACTGGCTGATTACACACGTAACACATCATAGCGCCACAAGAACACGTCATCTTGTTGCAACCATCTTCTTTCACGAATTTCATACCGCATTTGTAACATTTCCTATTAATAAAAATCATATTAGGGTTACACAGGTTACAACTGACTTGATCGTACACATATTTGAAACTTTTTACAATTTTGCTAACATCAATAAGAATAATTACTACCTAATTCCCATTTACTATTAAGTTTTAAGCAACAGAATATTCATTAAGGCAGAATTATGCAAAAAAAAATGTTAACAAAAGTACGACCTAACAAAAACTGTGCTAGCGCCAGTGCCTACATAAATGTGCGTGTGCGCGTACTTACCTAACCAGTGCCTCTGTCATTTTGTCCTCAATGTACGTTCGTAATTTGACATCTTGTTCTTTCTCTACTTCATTGCAACGCAATGGTATGTGTGACGGTTCGTGGCATTCACGACAGGATTCTTTCATACATTCATCATTCAAACACCGGAATATCTTGTCCCCTGGTGCAGGTATGGTAGCGAAGTCACAGAAAGGACAGAACTCTAGATCCTCAATGCCTGCCGCTTTTACTTCGTCCAACTGTTTCTTCTGAGCCATTTTGGAAAATACTTTCGGAGTTAGCACAGCCTAGAAATCATGGACGTATGTATGTCAGTTATTTTCCATAGAAGCATCGAGTGAAATACAATGAATATGATAATATTTGCAATATGAAAACGTACCTGTAACATTTGTAAACTAAAATAACTATCACACATCTCCAAGCAGGGAAAATGCAACTTGCCCTGACCTATAACTACTTCACAGCCTTTTCGTACGCAATCTTTACAGAATATATGACCAGCCTCACAGCATGCAGTATCTTCAACCATAATCTGTAACATAGTAAGTACAATAACTGCAGTTTTACACAAATCAAGATAACGTTGCTATATGCTTACTTCATCATCGAAGCAACAGCCGCAAGTCTTCATTAAACCTGCTTCCTTCGCTCTCTTTCTCGCCTCTAACTTCACTGCTTCCTGATGCTTTAGGTAATTTGAAATTTCAGTTCTATGCTTCACATAAGCTATCTGAAAATACAATGTTTGAATGATCTAATTGCACAAATATTGAAATGAATTCTAATATACTTCTTGTAACAGTGGAATATTCTGACAACTAGTTAACGAATATAGTTTCCTTTTCGCACGCATCTGTCTCTTGAAACAATCCAATAGCTGCGCAGCTTTCAGTACACTTCGTTGTGTATTGTACACCTGGTGAATCTCTCGCACATGCAAATGACTATAATGATTCTTCAGGAAGTTGAATCCGTACGTAAAATCACTAGGATTTTTATAAGAAACAGTACGATTTGGATCGTTGAAATATTGTTCAGGATTTGGGATTAATTCCAAGAATTTAGTCACATCAAATTCTGTTGTATATTGTTTCTCTTGTGCGGATAATTTCATTTTTCTGAAATGAATTACATTTACTATAACAGTGCTGTTTATAACTTGAATAATTGTTGTGTACGTACTTTAAATATTGTTCTTTCGATGGATAACTTTTTGTATCCATCATGGATGTGACAAACTGTCGAAATTCATCCGGCTGGTCAATTAAACGTTCACAGTGATGCTGCAAATATGAAGGATCTGCATCCGGAAATAAGTCTATTAACAATCTGTACTGTTCTTCAAAATCCAGTTGTACCTCTGGACTTTTTGGTTTCTGAATTCTGCGTTCATAATTGCCTGAAATTTTTTTAAATATCATGTTATTTATTTCATTTGGTTAGTATACTTTATTTTACACATAACTGTAACAATTTAGTATACAATATTATAATAAGATAATTGCTTTAAATCAATAATAACATTTTAAATTCAAACAAAGTTGACGCCCAGGATTGCTAAACATCATTATTTAGCAAAATATACTGGGTGTCCGGGCCTAGGTAAAAACTAAATATATGAATTTTCTTTAAAAATTCTAAAAAATTACCATCTAGAAGTGAATTCATTAATTCATCAAAAACACTGTTATTATTTGGTTTGTCAGCGCACAAATTTCGTAGATATGTAGGACAAATGTCGGGAAACATTTCCATCAATTTAAAGAAGAATGGATGTTCAGTGCCTGGTTTTCTAGTAACTGTTTTTTCCTTATTCCCTTCACTTGCGGACGCAAATGTATCTGATTTAGGTACTGTAAGATCTACTGGTGTTTTATCATTCTGATTCTGTACACAAGTAATAATGACATCATCATCATCTATAACATCCAAGTTCGCTTCCGGAATATTGGCTATAGGACCGACAGGTATTCCATTTGCTGGAACATTTCCTACTCGACCTGTAGATGTACTAGGTACTGCATCAGGTATTACAGTATTAGTTGCTTTATTAAATATTGGATGCGTACGTGCAGACTTGCTTGTACCTGAAACAAATATACATTAAGAATATCAACTGCTATTTACAGGTCTTCAATATTAGTTAATACATAGATAACAATTATTTCATCAAAAAATGAAATTATATCATAGGATATAGGTAAAAAAAACAGTAACTACCTGTGTTTGGGTCCGGTAACAACAATTTTTCATTATAACTCATTATCAAATCATTCTCCATGTTTTTAATACGTCCAGCATGGTCTTTGTCTGATACAGTGTTTTCTTTTTGTAACCTATGCACATTGAAATCTGTTCTAATGTTTGCATCTTCTATTATATTTGATATCCGGGTGTTTAATCGAACTACGTATGCATCGGACAGTGGAGCTATTGGCATTCGGGCGACATTTGCGGTAAATACATCATACGTAGTGACGTTTATATAAGGATCTTCTTCAGTATTCTCACTGTCATTGATGTGTGAATCTCCGTCCGACACGTTTACTACCGGAGTAACAGTAGGTTCCTCGATATTATTTACCAAAAGTACTGATTGATTATCAGGTTGCGCTAATAAAAATTGAAGTTCAGCATAAACAGACAGATTCTTGTAGTGCGTACATATTTGATTATTTTTCATTAACTTACCAGAATTTTCAGTCGGATTAACTTTTTCATTTTGATTTATAAGAAAACTAGCATCGCTTTCCTTATTTTCAAATAATTCCTGCAACTCATCTAATGAGTAATCTTGTGTTAAACTGTCTGATAATTTTTGCTGTGAATCATTATTATTTTCGTTCTCAATGTTACTTGGATCCACAACAGGCTGAGTTTCCATTGGTTCTTTGACATTTTCATTTGTTACATTTTGCTGATCGCCAAATAACTTATAAACGATAAAGTTCACTGTGGAATCTGACGGAGTTTCATTCATATTTATGTTCCACTTTGTACATGTTTGTAATAGTACGTCTTTCCTAGTACCTGGATGCAGCTTATTAACTGCGTCATATAACGTTGTTTGTTTATCGTCTTTGGAAAATTCACAAGATTTTCGCTTTTTTTCTGAAGATGTCTCACATATATCTATTAATTCATTATCATTCTCGCAACGACGTTTTACCGATACGTTCTCGTTGAACAAATATTTTTTCAACACTATCTGTACTCTATAAGGTTCATATGCGATTTCATTCAAATCTTTTGTTATATTTACAATAGAGTAATCAGGTAGAACACTTTTAATTTTCATGATGTCATCACGCAATGCATTCTGACATTGGGCATCGGAATTCAATAAATATTTTCTAAGAACTATAAGTACTCTATCTTCCTGATCGTGAACTTTCTTTAACTCGGAACATATCACTGCTGCTGACAGATTTGGTATAATATTTGATATTTTTACAACATCTTCACAGAATTTATTAGGGAACTAAAATGTGTTATACATGATTAAAATACGTACTTCAATATAATGGAACTTTGTTAACATAATTAACTAAAAATATAAACGTACCTGATAATCCATTTTGCAACACAATTACAGCACTTGAACGTATATCATTTGTAAATAGTTTAGAAATTAATTATTTCCCTAGAAAGATATATTAATGCAAATGCAAATAATATATGAGAAAAATTGTCCACTTATAGCTTGCGGAAATACCCATACGAAATATATAATAATAAAAATTTTAACCTGATACAACAAGAATTGTCAATTCAGATACAAAACTCACAGTTTGTAGTCGTATTTTTAGTTAAAGACTGATATACTTCATTAAAATATTCACAATTACTCACTAATTATACCTTAAATTGTTTAACAAACGAATATAAAAGATAAATGAATTTCATTTGATTGAAATGATGCTGTTTTACGTACATTAAAAACTAATTTGATAACTTTGACAGGACTTCAACTACAGGTGGATCTACATCATATGTTTTTCAGAATATAACGTCAAATATTAGAAAAGTTTTTGTGATGTCATATGTTGTTTTACAATGATATCGGTTCATCTTTGTCTAATGTTATTATCGTAACTAACTTGTTTATTCAATATTACGGAGTAGAGGTTTAAAGTGTTTCGAAGAAAAATTAGAAGTGGACTATGATTTTAAAGCTATTTTTTGTGGCGGTATTTATTTTTAATTTTTCGTGTTGCCATGTATCATATCAACCTGAGCAAGTTCATCTAGCGTTTGGCAAGAATGTCAGCGAAATAATTGTCACTTGGTCAACGCGAAATGACACAACAGATTCCATTGTTGAATATGGTATTGGCGGCTTTGTGTTGACAGCGTCTGGAATTTCAGAATTATTTGTTGATGGTGGATCAGAAAAACATTCACAGTATATTCATCGTGTTGTATTATCTGGGCTAACACCGTCAAGCAAATACGGTATGAATAATTTCTTTAGTTTTGTTTCTTATCTCAAACAATAATTTTATTGTGCAGTGTATCATTGTGGAAGTGACTTTGGCTGGTCCCCGGAATTTTGGTTCAAAACAGTCCCACAGGAATCTTCCTGGGCACCGCATGTGGCTATTTATGGAGATATGGGTAACGAGAATGCCCAATCTTTAGCTCGATTACAAGAAGAAACACAGAGAGGCATGTACGATGCTATATTACATGTTGGAGATTTTGCTTATGACATGGACTCGGTAAGATCGTATTATATTTTTTAGTTATTTTGAAACTAATCTTGTATTTTCGTTAGGAAAATGCTAGGGTTGGGGATGAATTTATGAAGCAAATTGAAACAATTGCTGCCTATTTACCATACATGACGTGCCCCGGAAATCATGAGGAAAAATAGTAAGATAAAAAATAATAATGACCTTGTCGATAACATTTAACATATGTATACATATGTATATAATGGTATCGCCAATGTTCTACTTGTTTATAATAATGTGTCTATTATGAAATACTAGTTCGATAAAAACTTAACTGTATCTTCTGAAGAATAACTCGCAGTTAAAAGTTCCAAATACAACGATTAATTTTTAAAATTTCTTATATCTTAATATTTGTTTTCAGTAATTTCAGCAACTATCGAGCCCGATTCAGTATGCCAGATGAAACTGAAAGTATAATGTACAGTTTCGATATGGGTCCGATTCATTTTATCTCTATATCAACTGAACTCTATTACTTCATGAACTACGGTCTGAAACCGCTAGTATTTCAGTATCAGTGGTTAGAGAAGGATCTGATTGAAGCTAATTTGCCTGAAAACCGCGCGAAGCGACCATGGATCGTTGTAATGGGTCATCGGCCTATGTATTGTAGTAATGACAATGAGAATGATTGTGCCCATCATGAGACATTGACACGAGTCGGCTTGCCGTTCTTGCATTTCTTTGGCCTCGAACAATTGTTCTATGATTACAGTGTAGACTTGGAGATTTGGGCACATGAACATTCGTACGAACGACTGTGGCCGATTTACGATTATCAGGTGTACAATGGTAGCTATGACGAGCCGTATCGCAACCCAAAAGCTCCCGTACATATTGTAACAGGATCTGCCGGATGTAAAGAGGGCAGAGAACATTTTAATATCACAATGCCGCCATGGTCAGCATTTAGAAGCAGCGATTACGGATATACAAGAATGAAAGCTTACAATGGAACTCATATGTATCTGGAACAGGTGTCTGATGATAAACTAGGAGCTATTATTGATTCGTTCTGGATAATCAAAGACACCCACGGCTCTTATCCGTTGTCGGATGTGAATTTAAAAGATGAAAACTATTTGCGTTTGAAAATGCTGGAAAAATAACATTTTTAAAAGCATTTTTTTCTTTATTTTACGTGACTATGATATAACGTAATGTTATTCCAAATAATTATTTTGAAATTAACGAATTGTATTCAGAAGATTTTAGGAAACGAATGATAACAGTACAATATTGTGATAAATCGTAGGTGATATAAAAATATTTTATTTAGCATGTATATAATGTACACATTTCATTATATAAATAAATATAATTTTATCTTTAACAGTAGTACATATCAGCACGTTGCACTATAATCAAATATAAATACAATCTTAATTTGTTTATCTTTCCATAAGATGAGGGACGTTGTAAAAATATGATCACAGATTGGTGATGGTATAAGTATTATTTAATGAACTTTCCATTGTAGGAGGCACATATAGCAATGTTATAATTATTACTGCTATCCATTGAGTTTTAAACCAGACGTCTTGCATCTTTGTACGCAACATTAATAACAAATAAATACATTTTAAACATGTTTAAGTCCAATTTTTTTACTGTAGTATATCTGTACTACAGATGGTAGACCATATACTAATCGTGCAAAATAGCACTTGAATTTTTATAACATCGTATACTCAATAGAGTGAACAATAATACATGATCCGTTTTAAAATAAATGTATAGATTCTATAATAGCTTTACCTTTACCGATACGAGTTTTGCGTTGCGCAACACAGGTGCTATTAATATCGTAACCCTTCGGTCGAGCAATGCATTTATGATGTAAACACTTTGACATAACCGTATTGAAAGTGAAAAACATATTATTATCACCACCATTAGGCCCAATTAGTAAATCACAATCGTAATTATGAACTTTCAAATCGCGTACACAACATTCCAAATATTCCGAATGCACTGCGTATATTTTGTTCAAGTTGTAATGTTTGATTTTCAACTGTTTCGCCAGTATACCAGTGACATAGACATCATCTATCCAAAAATATGGAGTTTGTTCGGATAAATGTACAAGTTTTCCGGCAACTTTTGGTGTAGTTATGTAAAACCATCCGGATATAAAGGGTGGGTACATATTTTTTTGGTATTCTTGTTTGGTTACAAACCATTTATTAGCTGGTTCCCGAATTGGTACCATTCCGTTTAATATATAACCTGCCAATGGATCTTTCTGAGGTAATTTTAAATTATGTAACAAATCCAATATTTTATACATGTTAAAAACAATATCATCGTCCATTTTGATAACATATTTAGCGTTCGAACAGTACGTTGCAGCCCAGTTCAGTCCCATAATGTGTTTATAGGTTAAATTTCTGTAAGCTTCATTGAAATTTCCTTGAATCAAATCAGCAAATCTTTTATTTTCATGTAAGATTGCGTTGTAACTAACGTCATAATTTCTATGCTGAGGTCCCACAGCCAACAGAAATACTCTTCGTAATTTAAATTCTCTTAATTCTTCATTTGAAAATGCGCGGCGCATAGCACTTCTTGTTTCTGTGTGTCCATAGTATGACGTCACAATTATCACTGCGTTTATGTCAACACCATCTTCACAAACATCATTGTTGAGCAAATATTGAAAATGTAAATCAAACAGTTTAAGTGAATTTGGATACAGTGAACTTGACTTTTTTAATCGAGGTTGTTTAAAATAACTTTGTTTGTTTTCGAGCGAAAATAATATAAGACAAGTTGTTAAACATGTTGCAAATATCAAGAAATTAGTTACCGTATGTTTAGTAATAAACATTGTTAACACATTATTTAGAATTTATTTTTATTATAACATACGTAATATTTGTATTTGTGTGTTTATTTCTGAAGACAACAGCGTAAGGTTAATAGTTTTATTGTTTTCAATTGCACTCATAATTCCAGATGAGACACCCACAACTTCACTGTTTACCGTTAGACAACTTATTACGTTCAAAGTCGGACTACATATTCACTTTCCGTTTTCCAACTTGTCAAACTTGTTTTAAAAAGAACACAATTTGTAAATACAATAATTTATTGTGCAAAATCATCACATTAAATTTTTATTTCATTACAATAACCTGTGATAGTCTCTACAATGTTATCCAAATACTCCATTGAATTTGTATCTTTCAAATTGCCAGCTGGTATATCAAGCTCAAAGTCAGGTCCATATTTTGTGAAATACTGGAATTTAAATTAGATGTAAATAAATTACAGAGTAAAAGTAACACGTTCACTAACTTCACTTTCGTCCGGTATATCAACAGGTAAATTTTGACCAACAATTATTGACGTCAGGTATGTCCAGTGGCGTGCGGTGTTTGGGAAATTATACCCGCCGCCACCTAAAAACAGTGTGGGCAGTTGAAGGTTTAGAATGTGTTCTACGCATGCACCAACAGATTTTGGGGTTAGATTGCATTGACCAATGGGATCTCCTCTTAGCCCGTCAGCCCCACATTGTACAACAATAGCGTGTGGTTGAAAAACTTCATTTATTCTATGACAATAATTAGATTAGGAAATATAATACTAAATTGGTAAATATTTTTTAAACCTTGGAAATATTTTGTTAAATGTGTATATAAGGCTATTATCACTTATTCCCTCTAAGAATGGTACATTTAGAGAATAATATTTTCCTTTTGAAAAACCTAAATCTGAAAGGGTACCACTACCGGGATAAAAACCTGGCATACATTTGTGAAAGGACAATGTCAATATTCTTTGGCTACTTTCGAATAAATTCTGCACTCCATTTCCTGAAGATAATTTTTATTAATCGAAAATGTACGAAATACGTAATTTAAGAAATATTTACCATGATGCACATCGAAATCGATGTATAAAATTCTTTTAAAAAATTCACTTAACTTCTGAATTGCAATTGCAATGTCATTTATATAACAAAATCCTTCGGCGCCATCTCTAAAATGATATTTTTATGAATTGATAATAAAATAATTATTCGTATTGTCATTAGACATGCCTTTGAGCATGATGCCAACCACCGAACCAATTTATTGCTGTTTTATATTTTCCACTAATTAATAACTTTGCTGCTGTCAATGAACTGCCTGCTATAGTTCTAGTAAAATCGTACATTTTCTCTAAAATCGGACAATCATATCCTAATCCGTACTCTTCTTGCTCTTCATAGTACTGATCTAAGTCGTCACTGTCATTTATGATTTTCAAAAAATCAATGTAATAACTAGAATGACTCAATTTTAATTCATCTTCGGTTGCAGGTATACTTTTTTCCACATTTAGAAATTGTAATAAACCATAGGAATTTATAAGATCGTGTACAATTGATGCCTTCAAAGTAAATGTGTCATAAAGATGCTAGCGATGAAAACAACGTAAGCACAAATCTTAAATACATATTTGTACACAGTCAATACTTTTTTAGCAGCGTAAATTCGACTTAACCTAAGAATTTTATACATTTTGTAGAAGTACGTACCCTTTTCATGACGATAGGCAATCGATTGCATTCCGCACACAAGTTGCTGTCAAATATGTACACTATATTATTTTTATTATCACTGACAACAGACATATTAAAATAGACACAATAAAACCATAACTTTTCTACGCTTTCGCGCTCAATTTGTTTTAGTTAGATTTGACAGACAACTCAAGCATCATATACAATTGAAATAGTTCGTTCTAGTTCGGTAAACTTCGGTTACTTCTTTTCTATGAAATAAATAAAGTTTGTTGTAATTCAATTCTAACATGTCCTGTGGTAGTAATGCGCATGCTTCGTTGGAATTGTTTTGGTTCGTGTATTGTCGTTTTGCATCGTGGTTTAGTTTTGTGCGTCTGCCAGTTCGGCTTTGACTGTAAAAGAGTAAAGTTGTGTTTGTGTGCAAGCCGGCTCAGCTGTTACAACACGAGAGGTATGTTGTATTGATTTTAATTGATATTAATTCCTGACCTTACGTTACTCAGCAAAATATTGTCTCTGTGTCACCAGGTTAATTTTTATTAATTTAGTAATTATAATGTCAGGTTATAGTTATGTTTTTACCATATTACGTAAACCAAATAAATTTTAAAGCAGTAGTTCAGTGACTTATATTTCTCATTTTACCTTGACATAAATAAAATTACAGGAATTCAATTTGCTCAAATTATTTTTAATAATATGAAGTAATTATTAAGACGAAAAGATGATTGATTGTGAAATCAATCAACATTTTATACGTATGTTCCTAATTAAATAAATCATCTTGCTTCATATTTTGAACTTTGTACTGTAGATTTTCTTTGAACTTCAACCCTAAGATTATTATAATAATTTTGTAATTTGATAAAAATAAATTGTTAATTTTAGGTATTTAATTTGGTAACATAAGTAATTATGTCATATTTTATCATTTTTGCAAATCTTTAAAATTATTGTAATAAAATTGAAATATTTAATACACATTATAAACAGAAATATTAAAAAAAAATCAAAACAGAAAAGTGTCCATAAGGTATCTCTACCAGAAAAACCGGTTTTAAACTACTAATAATATTTTTTCATTTGTTTTTGAGTCTATAATTAGGATTAAAATAAAATAAAATCGAGAAATAGTAGAATGTAGATGATCAGTGTTTTTTTTTTTGAAGAATTTTAAACACGCAATGCTATAAATACAGAGTCGTACTGGCCCAATTGGTTTCACCTATTTATAAGATCATATACCACACCCTTATTTTACATTTCTCTTCGAAATTATTATAGGTTCTGTTTTAAACATACTAGAATTATATATGATCACAAATCGAGGTTACCGCTCTGCGCAGTTTGTTTGCCACTGATTTAGATAAATATTAGGGGAATATTTTTATCTAAACATTTGTGAGACAACCGGATTTTAAGAAACTCCATCTTACGTAGTGAACACAAAGTTCAAAAGGAAAAAATATTTGAGATAAAAGTTCATTGCTTAAATTTATATTATGATAATATTTATATATTATACGCACTTGTATGAACATGTTTAAATGTGGGAATTAGTCATTTAATTATTGTAATTAGGATCGGTATTTTTTTAATTATGTAGAAAATGTGTAGTTTTATATACGTATATAATTATTTGTTTTCATCATAGTGTGCGTTTTAAGGATTATATTAGGCTATTCATCTAATCTTAGACACATAATGTGTTGCTGACTAAAAATAACAAGTATATGAGAGTTTGTACGTAATTAAGCTATAAATTGATTAATTAAGAAAAACAACAGCACGCATTACTTTCACATAATTTTTAGTTTTACTTGAAGTGAAATTACCGAGGCATTTTATATTGTTCTTTTCCATGGATACACTGAAATTTTTAGTGGAATAATTTTTACGAGCTATTTTAATGCATAGTACAGTTTATATGCGATTCTAATGGATATTAAAAATCCATAATAAATTTGTTAAAAATATACTTTTATGATTTTTGTAGCATTCATTTGTTAATAATATCTTTTTAATATTAACGCGTGTGTAACAACTTTAGTATTTGTGATTTATTATATTTTTATTTACAGCTATTAGTGAGGTGAATATTATGATCGCTTGATTTAACGTTCTCGAAGGAAAATTGTTGTAGTGTAAAAACAGTTATGATTTACAATTAACCTGTAAATTTGTTTAGTATAAACCAATAAATCTGTTATGGATTATTGTTAATGTACACGTAACTAGGTTTCTAGGTGACCTTGTATGAACTTATTGAGAAAACGGTCAAGAAAGAATGATATAAATTGTAGAATAATTAGATTTCATGCAGTTATTTATGCACAGTTTAGAATTAAAGAAAAAATGTTTGTATTGATGTAATTATTTATACATAATCTCCCTCCGTGAAATAATGATAGTTGCGTCTAATTTTTTATCAGAAGGCTAGGCAATACTATGTAATATATACATCTTTTTGTATTTGTGTACAAGTTATTATTTGTCAAGGTTATAACCTTTACTCAATCTGTACATAGATATGACTATTACTGTTATATCATCATTGATATCTTTAGTGATCAGCGTTTTCCGAACTAATTTGAAACAGATTTGAAACATTCAGAAAATACAAAAATACTATCTTCCAACGGATACGTTAATAGGAATAGAGGTAAAGAAGGAAAATGATTATAATTTGTTTATAATATAAAAGTAATTACAGAATTATAAAAGAAAGAATTTCCGCTGTGTATCACGTTCTAGTCATGAAGATTTTTCATTCTCTAGTGACCATGTTCAGCTATTACTTGGTTAACCTTATCCTAGATTTGACTTTCAAACCAGTCAGGTTCATTCACTGGTCACTAATGAGTAAAGTGTTCAATCATTTTGGATCCATGCATTAATATAGTGACGATTCTTCTTCATTCAGTGTTCATAATTCAGTATGAAACTATAGTGTTAGTGCCGTTACATACGGGAATATTAATAATTTGTGCTTCGTTAATTTCATGTAAGTTAACAATCAATCTTTGTTTACTTTAGACTACAGATATTGACTATTTTATATGAATATATTTCAAAAGAATTTCCTACATTTTACTATAATTTATATTGCAGTCGTTATTGAAATTTTCCATTGTTTTTCAAACAAAACTATTCTACGTATTTGGAAATATAATTGATTTTTGGAAAAGAGAATGTTAAATAGTTTAAAATATGGAACAAAATAGTTATAAAATTATCTAACAATAATTAGTATGAAATAGAATTATGTTGTAAATGATTTAATTACTAGTTTATGTAATTGAATAATAATTTTAATCGTATAAATTTTACAGCGTATTAAAACATACATAGTCTCAAGCATGTGGTCGTGTTTTGTGTGGAGTCGACACGTGGTATTATAAATATATATGCACAAGACAATCACCTGCTCAAAGCTAAAATTAAAATTGTCACTGCTTTGCTAAAAGTGCGTTCTTGTAACTGTCTGCGGTTGTCATAAGTAGGGTAATTCGTTTTTGTAACTAAGATTAGATTGCGGCTTTTGGAAAAGGAAATTTTTGATAGTTTTAGACATTAGATTTTTTATCAAGTAAAATGTATGAGGTTAAATTTATTGCTGAATTCTCTGGTTTTTTTCGATAATGTAACCCCAGATTAAAGATATTTTTTCATGCAAAATATTACATTCACTCTTATTTTTTAACTACGAGTTAAAAATAACCTTATTGCTGTAATATAGCTAAAATAACAACAATGTTCAATATTTCCATGTTTTCATGCAGGTAATATGAATATCTAATTTTAACTTCAATGCATAAGCGTACTCTTTGCTTGTTTCATCGAATCTGTATTCAATTGAAATAAAACATTCTGTAGTCATTTAGAATGCGCTAAACATACACATATTTGCATACAGTATTTGACAATATAATTTATTATCGTTCATATGTCTACTACTACAGAGTATGGAACATGGTATGCATGTTAAATAACTACACAAATTTTATTGCAGACCTTGGAAATGTATGTCCTTGTGCAAACACATGTTAATTCGCTGCCAATTTAATCATTTATCTGTTGTTGATTAGATGATAAATGTTTGGAAAATATTACAAGTTTGAAATAAAAATTATTGCTACTTTGCAATTGCCTCTAGTAATTGGCAACTTTGGTAATAATATTTTAAATAAACTGTGATTCAGTTGAATTGCTATTGATACATAAAAAGATTATTTTAATTATCTTGTGTGAATTTAAACCAAATAAAAATAATCTTACTGGACTATTCTAATATTAAATCTTAGAAGACGCTCATTACACACAAATACTATTTGAAGTATGTATTTATATTATCTACATGCATATCAAATGAAAGACTGACGAAAAGGATATATTTGGGTGAGATTGAAGGACTAAGAATGCGAGGAAGACCGAGGAATATATGGATGAATATGATAGAATGCATATTGAAAGAACGTAATATTCGTAGTAGTAAAAATAGGAGAGCATGTATGACAAGGTGTGTTGATGTGAATGAAGCAAGAGAGATATGCAAAGATAGGAGCATATGGCGAAGGATTGTGAAAATGTAAAGTAAAATAAAGGGTCTGCTACCCCAGTAATGGGAAAGGCGTGATGTTATGTATGTATGTATGTATGTATGCATGTGTATAATGTTTGTGTGAAATTTTATTTTAAATGTATTAATTTGCGTTAAATTTGACAATTTAATGAATAGTAAAAAATAATTAACTAACAGACCTTGTCCTATTGTACTGTTGAAAATAAGACTCATGCATTATATGTATATTAATGTTCGATTTTTAAAGTAGAACTAAAAGTGCTGTGTGTACCTAAATAATAGAATATTTGAATTTGTTGATGCTCAGGCAATTTAATCTAGAAATAACCTCTAAATAGGAGCTTTATAACACTATCGATATGGGGTAAGATCAGAGCCGGATTTATAGCCTATAGGCCATGAACTTTTTACTGCCCCATAAATTTACATAATATAAATTATAAAGGGTAAAAAATGTATGTATGTATTACATATTTTATGTAATATAAAGAATTTTAACATAAATACATTTTCTTAGACAAATTAAACTTTATCACAATAATTGCAGATTAATTGTTATAATTGTTTAAATTTTCAACAAACAATCTAATTATATCGTCATATGTAATTGATTCTAATATATCTGATTCAATAAATAAAATTGCCAATGCATTCAATCTGTCTTGTGACATATTAGTTCTTAAATAATTTTTTATTATTTTAAGACACGAAAAAGAAAGTTCTGCAGAACAATTAGTGGCTGCTGTACTTTTAAATATTCTTAATGCAATGTCT
Organism: Calosoma granatense; assembly: GCA_022063505.1. Lineage (NCBI taxonomy): Eukaryota > Metazoa > Arthropoda > Insecta > Coleoptera > Carabidae > Calosoma > Calosoma granatense. The sequence continues at coordinate 2,249,122 of JAGJTL010000104.1, read as the reverse complement.
ATATTTGGGTAAAGCGCGAGGAGGTCATTGTCACGTAACCATTTACGAAAATTATGAACAGATACCATCATATTCTCTTCTAAGAGTAACTGTTTCCCTAAATGCGGACATTCATCAGTTACACTGTTTTCAATATATTCTGGATATCTATTGCCTAGGTGCCGAGCGTGCTTTCAAAAGTATTGAACTATTTCCTTATGTAAAACAGAAAAAAGGAGGGAATTGAATGGACTTCCGCTGAAATTATGTAATCCAACACCTTATATTGAATCAGTCGAGAGAAGTCAGAGAAAATATTGAAACAAATATCGCAAAAACAGAACTATTTATTTTTAATTAAAGTGTATATGCATACCTACATTTATTACTAAAAAAACAAAATTACGGGTCAAGCCGACACGAGGCATTCCATGACATCTGACGTTTGTGTCTAATCGAATGATTAGCCGTCTTACGTATTTTGAAAAATGACTAAAATGTACCGCCCCTAAAATTTTGCCGCCCTAAGCTGTAGCTTTTTTAGTTTATTTGTAAATCCGGCTCTGGGTAAGATGCCATGACCTTCAATATTACCGTGTTTTCACCCTTGACAGTCATTGGAAACAATTCTGTTTAAATATTGTGTCGGCAGAATTTACTTTTTGTCAGTCAAAACTTTTTCGATTTTAAAGTAATATTTACTATGTTCATGTAGCATAGCTGCTGTGTAAAATTCTTTATTGACACCACAAAAAGATAACAAGATTAGTTCAATTTGTCAACATCGTTAAAATCTACTATTATAAGCAGCATACATATAAGTTATAAATATTGCAATAGTTTGCCATAAATAAACCGTTGTATTACACTTCAAATTTATAATCTAGATGTTACTCTGTATATTGTTTTAATTTTTGTTTATTATTTACTTTACGTTCTATCAGTTTTTTTCATCAACCCATTGACAAACGTGTTTGAGATTGCCGATGTTTTTTGTGTACTTTTGAAATGTACAAAGTTCAGACACTTATATCATCACTGACTTATTCTTGGTCAAATAAGCCATAATGTGTGTCTGATAACGCAATGTTTTTATCATTTCAGGTACTGCGAATAACTAGTAGATTTCAGTCGCAGCATAGCCAGCAAAAGGTACGCATTGTCCTTTAGAGAAGACCTGTACAAACATGTTTATACGATTAATAACATCGAGCCGACAATGTCTGCACACAAAACCACGTTACAAGTGGACAAATAAAAGGGACTTTTCAACAGAAGTACAGTACAAACCTATCAGGAAAGTGTTGGTAGCGAATCGCGGTGAAATTGCTGTACGTGTGTTCCGTGCTTGTAATGAATTGGGAATCAAATCTGTGGCGATATATTCCAAGGAAGATCGGGCACATATCCACCGACAGAAAGCTGATGAATCGTACATGGTGGGCGAAGGATTACCACCCGTAGCAGCTTATTTAAATATACCTGAAATTATCAAAGTTTGTGTGGAAAACAATGTCGATGCCGTGCATCCTGGTTATGGTTTCCTATCTGAAAGATCAGACTTTGCCCAGGCTGTTGTCGATGCAGGACTCCGGTTTATTGGACCCACTCCCAAGGTCGTCCAGCAGATGGGGGACAAGGTGGCGGCCCGTGAAGCTGCCATTGCTGCAGGTATGTTTATTTTCTGCACCAGTTTTTTTATGCTAATGATTGTTGAAGGTTGAGGTTTTTTAGAACAATATTTGTGCGTGAACCGTGGAGTTCATTTATTGTAAACAAGTTTCTGGTCATGGCCGGTTAAAAAAAGAAATATTATTTTATACAGTGGTGTACTACCATTAGGGCCGCTCAGTGCAACAACAATTTTGAAAGTGAAGTTTTTGTTATTGGAGGGTTCAAACTTTGGGTATTGGGTAAATCGGGCATCCTTTCTTTAAAAATGCAGTCGGCGAGGTACGAGTATTTTTGACTTGAAAGTTGTCATTTTCCCAACAATCATAATCCTGATCGTCAAAATAATATTAAATTCTGAATCTACACCCCAAAAAACACCCAGACTCACAATTTAAACCCTATACGAACAATAGGTAAAAGTAGAATCTGATTCGGGCATTCTTCTGACACAAAAATGCAGTCAAAATTAAAATATCGTAAAATAGTAGAATGAGTTGCTATTTTGTTGTGAAATGCATATTTTAAATTTTATTTCACTGGAATGAAGTTCTTTTATTATCAACAAAGGGCGTTATGACGATGACAATGCCCGGAGGGTAACGATTATTCAGCTTGAGGGTCTTCAGCCCGAGGGAAGGATGTCGCCCGATGGGCATAATCATCAACTAACACCCGTGGTGCATACAAGACTTTATATTACACTTTCCTTTTTTTACCAAAAATAAATTGCCTATGACAGTTCAAAATAATTATGGCATATGCGTTGCTAAGAACTTTATATTTCGTATTCAAGGTTAAAACAGCTAATAATAGGCAATATGATAATAAAACTGGCATTATCATTTCGTAAATGTTGTTAACAAATAGTATTGTAAACCCATGTTTACATCTTATATTGTAATTTTTATGTAGAAATAAAGTTAATGATTAGTATAGTATTGCATACCCATGTTCTTTGTTGTAATTTTTATATAGAAATAAAGTTAATGATTAGCGGGCGTACTAATCATTGCGCCCGCTTATTACGTCCTAGGGTGTTATGGGCTTGTTTTCGTATCTCGTATCCAATGTGAAAACAGCTAATTATGGACAAGTGTAATATAAAGTATATTATGCATACTATTGATTAAAGTGGACGTACATATTTATATTTGGTGTAAAATGACATATAATCGGTCACTTTGACTTCTTCTAATTCACTTATTATATAATATGTACTATTACTACAATTTGTGTTTGTTTACTTGTAAAATAACGCAATTAAATAAATTAATTTTCCATTGCGCTCCTAAACGAACTTTGTCCTTGTCTGTATTTTTTGATGATATCTATAATCAATTTTATTAAATACACGCATGTATCCCTGAAAATATATAACTCGTTTTATCTGAAATAGAATTTACGATATTTAGATAATGTTTTTAAGTATATTTTCGTTATGATAGAGTTTATAATATTTAGCATCTTAAATAAAATGAATGATGGTATGTGAAAGTATTTTTATGTTGAAAACTGGATTTCCTAATATACATATTACATAGAATGATTACGAAAGATATAACTGAGTTTAATTGTAATTTCACAGATCAATTATTTAACATTGTAGTTATTTTTATCAGTGTCATTAACTCACGATTATTTTGGCACATGTGTGCGAGATAATTGAAGCTTTTGCTCGTATATCATATAATACCGTATGTTTTCCCTATTTACAGTTATTATTATTTTACATTGTATTCTGTAGTAAATATTGGTGAATTATGTATGTTGGCTGTAGGTGTGTGTGCTGACGTCAAAGTGACTTGTGTAAAATACATGGAATTTCAAAGTCCATTTTCGTAGTATGCATATATATGGATGTATACCAGCTAATTTATGGCATAACTAAACGATATCAGTATGTTTGTTATTATTGTCTCTTTTTATTTCTGTTCTCAGACAACTTTTTTCATATCTTTCCCGTTTTATTCTCATTTAATGAAGATACAAAACAAGAAAATATATTTTGGTAAACAGTTTAACATATTCACATACTGTTATTATAATAATTACATATATAAAATTGTTCAACTAACAGTTGAAATATCTAGTCACTGTAATTTAATTTAAATAATTATTATAATGTAAACTATAACTAACGCTCGTTTTTTCCTACCCAATTAAATTTCAAATGTTATTAGCAATTCTAATTAAGTGTATTTTTAAGAAACAATTACAATTATTATTTTATATCATTGTAAAATATAATTAAAGAATTTGAGGCTGCTAAGATTTATATGATTGGAACTTAGAATTGGGAAAATAAAATTGAACATTTTATCAGATACTTATCAGAATTCAATTATCCACTAATGTCAGGAAGCATGTAACTATATTTGATTTAGATAAAGATAATCTATATATATGCGTAGGTTCAAGTGTTTTTAACGTGAATTCTCTGGGAATTCTGGTTTTATCTTTACGTGTTTTCACCGATGGCTACCTTGATATGACAAAGTGAAAATTCGATACGCTTTATAACATTTTTATTATGATGATTCATTCTGTTTTTGTTTAAAATTCAACTAAAAATTGTTTATCGCTAGCTCTCTAATTTGAAAGTATTTAATTATAGTTTCAAATATTTACTTGAAAATTTCACTACGCGAAAATAGAAGACATATTTTATAATAGAGTGGAATCCGCTTATAGTGAACTCGCATATAGTGGAAACTCGCTTGTAATGAACGCATATATTGAGTCCCAACTAAATACATATTTCACCTAATGTAAGTCAATTCGCATAAAATGAACACGCATATAGTGAACTCGCGGATATAATGGACTAAATTTACTCTTAAGTTCACTATATGCAAACTCGGGTAGGTTGTCAATGAATGAATTTTATGTTGGTAACTTTTAACAGTTCAAGTAATACGTGTGCTAGTGTAGAATTTTAGTGTGCACTGTGTCAGTTTAGCGTGTGAAAACCGGTGTGTGTTTAAATAGAAGTTACACATAGGAAACGTTCTGCATTTACAATTAATGATAAATTCCAGGTTATTCAAAACATTGAGAATGGTAGATGGATTTGTGCAAAAGCTTGTCAAAATATACCGTCTCTAATGTGTGTTTATTGAAATTTAAATGATCTTTTGTTTTTAAAAATGAATAAGTTTTATTTCGTTTATTTTAAACATGCATGTAAGAGTAGAATACATGTCAATAAAAATTTGAAAAATAAAATGTGTACTTTCGTTTATAATGAACACTCGTTTATAGTGAACCAAATTCCTGGTTCCTTCAGGGTTCACTATAAGCGGATTCGTCTGTATTTTAATTGGGTAACATATAAAATATAAATATATACATATTAGATACATGTATGTTACTAGTGAAATTGGGTCGGTTAACTTGTGACACGTGTAGTATAGTTTGTTATATATATCCATACAAGTGCAGCCAGTGAATATATGCGACGAGAATAAATTAAACTACAGCGTGATTAAGACAACACGGTTCAGTAATTGTATTTGCTGTCAACACTTCGTCTTAAGACAACATTCATTGAGTCATTACGCAATAATACGCATAATACAGTTGTACTATTAAGCAAAGTCTACAATTACATATTCCTTCAATAATGTTTTGTTTTTCCAAGTACATCTTTAATCTGTTAAACTAAGATAATTTTAATATACGTATATATATACAATAATATTTGTATTCCAAAAATTACAAGCAAAAGCTATATAATTGTTTGCAGGTGTACCAATTGTCCCCGGCACAGACGGACCAATCACAACGAAAGAAGAGGCTAAAGAATTCTGTATGAAACATGGTCTCCCTGTTATTTTCAAGGTAAATATACATATGTAAATCTGTTTACACTTATGCATTCTATACATTTACATTTTACCACAAATTGCTTATCGATTTTCTCTGCGATTTATTTTTGTTTATGTACATTATTAAATAAATTATTTGGCAAGTATAAACATGTTGTCTGCCAGTACAATCATGAGCTTACAGCTGAAAACAAATGTTTTGCAATAATTTATATAAATAGTTGTGCGAACTTTGCATTCTACGTAATTATTTCATTCATCTCAAGCTATTTTTAATGTCATTAACACAATTCTTTATTTAATGTTGTTAATTGTTAATATTTACTGCTATTATACAATCATATTTATTGCTTAATGATGTAATAATAAGCATGAGTAAGTCATTTATTTGAAATAGTAAACAAATTTTTTGTGATTCACTACTTCTTTATTCTATATACTTTACAGTACTACTGGTTGCATATCTTCTAGGGGCATTTAATATTTTCTGAAACCAGATTGAATAGAAATTAATATTTTAAAATTAATATAAAGAAAGTGAAATAATTTCACAATCAGAGTTACAGTTGCTGAGATAATGACGATTTTTGCGTTTAAAATCATCAACGGGTACAGTTAGATTAATTTTTACTGCATTTTTGAAAAGGAAATTATTTTCCGTAGGCTGCATTCGGTGGTGGAGGTCGTGGTATGCGAGTTGTTAGAAAAATGCAGGAAGTTGAGGAAAATTTTATAAGAGCATCATCAGAAGCAGCGGCTGCCTTTGGCAATGGTGCTATGTTCATTGAGAAATTTATCGAACGACCCCGTCACATTGAAGTACAACTCTTAGGTAATATCACCCAAGTTTAATAACAGTTAACCACTGCTAACCGGGTAATTATACAGGTGACCGTGCTGGTAACGTTGTCCATCTGTATGAACGTGATTGTTCCGTACAAAGACGGCACCAAAAGGTGGTGGAAATTGCGCCAGCACCAAATCTAGACATAAAAATCCGTAATCAAATGACAAGCAAAGCTGTGGAACTAGCCAAGCATGTTGGATATGAGAATGCTGGTACTGTGGAGTTCTTGTGTGATGAGAGAGGAAACTTTTACTTCATTGAAGTAAACGCCAGGTAAAATATTATATTAGAACATTGACACATTAACTTGTATAATTGTATTTAAAATTGCTATACTAATTTTGACACATTTAACATTACTATACTACATTAAATAATATTGAAAATATTTTTGACAGATTACAAGTAGAACATACAGTAACAGAAGAAATTACTGGAGTAGATTTAGTACAATCACAAATCAGAATTGCAGAAGGAATGACGCTGCCCGAATTAGGAATGACTCAAGATAAAATTAAACCTGATGTTAGTATCTAAAGTCATATAAATATCACAACTTGTCAAATTGAAATATTAAGTAAACTGCATATGTCTTTCTGTAAAGGGTTATGCGTTGCAATGTCGTGTTACAACTGAAGATCCTGCTAAAAACTTCCAACCAGATGTTGGAAGAATTGAAGTATTCCGCTCTGGAGAGGGTATGGGTATCCGTTTGGATGGAGCATCCGCTTTTGCTGGCGCTATTATTTCCCCCTATTATGATTCTCTACTCGTAAAAGTCATCTCACACTCGAAAGATCTGCAGTCCTCTTGTGCAAAAATGAACCGTGCTCTCCGAGAGTTCAGAGTACGTGGTGTTAAAACTAACATTCCTTTCCTACTGAATGTCCTGGAGAACCAGAAATTCTTAAACGGTACCGTTGATACTTATTTCATTGATGAAAATCCGCAACTCTTTGAATTCAGACCGTCTCAGAATCGTGCACAGAAATTACTGAATTACATTGGCGAAGTACTTGTAAACGGACCAACCACTCCTCTTGCCACAAAATTGAAACCGGCTGATATTAAGCCACATGTTCCTGAAATTCACCAAGGTATGTACTGTTTTCGTTAGTATATGTTTGTTGATTTGGTACTGGTTATTTATTTTTATTGCTTTACCTATGTGTCGTAGATGAGTAGAGTAGATATTTTTTCACTTGTCACTAATTTCCAATTATTTCTTATTTTCTCTATGTTTATTTGTTGTGGAGTTTGGTTTTAATTTGCATGCATAATTTTCTTTCAACAGATTTTGCCGCGGAAGCCGCCAAGCACAAACAGGATGAGAGCACAGATTGTAACTATTTTTTTTTACACTTTTTTTCAATTATAGAAATACGCTTCAGCTTATTCTGTTTTCTAAACAAATACAAATTTCTGTTCACACACAACTTTTACATATATTTTTTAAATTGCACAAAACGCTATATAAATACGGTTGTGTGTATGTCTGTGAAAAGACGACAACTATGAATGTTTTATGAATAATGTAATTTGTATGTGTTTAGGGTTGGAGCCACCGAAGGGATTCAGACAGTTGTATAAGGAACAGGGCCCAGAGGCGTTTGCAAAAGCTATAAGAAACCATAAAGGTCTTCTCTTGATGGACACCACATACCGTGATGCACATCAAAGTCTTCTAGCTACACGTGTCCGTACTCATGATTTGCTGAAAATATCACCATATGTAGCACATAATTTCAGTAGCCTGTACGCTCTAGAAAACTGGGGTGGTGCCACATTTGACGTTGCACTGCGATTCTTGCACGAATGTCCCTGGGAACGTCTGGAGGAGATGCGTAAACTGATCCCCAATATCCCATTCCAGATGTTGTTGCGTGGTGCGAATGCTGTTGGTTACACCAACTATCCCGACAACGTTGTTTTTAAGTTCTGTGAACTTGCTGTACAAACTGGCATGGATATTTTCCGTGTATTCGATTCGTTGAACTATTTGCCCAATTTGATTTTGGGCATGGAGGCTGCTGGCAAAGCTGGTGGTATTGTCGAAGCTGCTATTTCATATTCGGGCGATGTAAGTGATCCGACACGTACTAAGTATAACTTGAAATATTACACCGACTTGGCTGACGAACTTGTTAAAGCCGGTACGCATGTATTGTCCATTAAGGATATGGCTGGCTTGTTGAAACCTGCCGCCGGTAAATTGCTGATCACTGCGCTGAGAGACAAACATCCTGACATCCCTATTCATATTCATACACACGATACATCCGGTGCTGGAGTAGCGTCCATGTTGGCTTGTGCTGAAGCCGGTGCTGATGTTGTAGATGTGGCAGTTGACTCTATGTCCGGCCTGACAAGTCAGCCTAGTATGGGAGCCATTGTAGCTTCCTTGCAAGGTACCGATCTTGATACCAAGTTCGACCTGGCCAAAGTATCTGAATACTCGGCCTACTGGGAACAAACGAGAACATTGTACGCTCCTTTCGAATGTACTACGACAATGAAATCTGGCAACGCTGATGTGTACATCAACGAAATTCCCGGCGGCCAGTACACCAACTTGCAGTTCCAAGCGTACTCCCTGGGTCTAGGCGATTTCTTCGAAGATGTCAAGAAGGCATACCGCGAAGCAAATCTGTTGCTGGGCGATCTTATTAAAGTAACTCCCTCGTCCAAGGTTGTAGGAGATTTAGCCCAGTTTTTGGTGCAAAACAAACTCACTATTAAGGATGTTGAAGAGCGAGCAGAAGAGTTGTCCTTCCCTAAATCTGTAGTGGAATTCTTGCAAGGTTCCATTGGTCAGCCGCATGGTGGATTCCCTGAACCTTTCCGGTCTAAAGTACTTAAGAATATGTCTAGAATTGAAGGTAGACCCGGTGCTAGCTTGGCTCCATTGGACTTCAAGAAACTCGAGGACGAACTTAGGGAAATTCATCCAAGTGCTACGGAACGAGATGTCATGTCTTCCGCTTTGTACCCGCAGGTAACGAACGATTATTTGACTTTCCGTGAACAGTTTGGACCAGTAGATAAACTGGACACTAGAATGTTCTTGACTGGACCGAAAGTGGGCGAAGAATTTGAAGTGACAATCGAGAGAGGAAAAACGCTAGGCATTAAGACACTGGCTATGGCTGAGGATCTGACAGAAAAGGGCGAACGTGAGGTGTTCTTTGAACTGAACGGACAACTGCGGTCGGTATTTATTAGAGATAAGGATTCAACAAAGGAAGTGCATGTGCATCCTAAGGCTGTGAAGGGAGATAAGAGCCAAGTAGGGGCACCTATGCCTGGCACAGTCATTGACATTAGAGTGAAAGTAGGCGACAAAGTAGAGAAGGGTACACCGCTTATCATTCTCTCTGCTATGAAGATGGAGACGGTTGTACAGTCACCGGTGGCAGGTGTTATCAAGAGCCTTAATGTTGATATGGGCATGAAATTGGAGGCTGAAGACTTACTGATCACAATGGAATAATAAGGGTATCTTAACATATGTGGCAGGTGCAACTAGACATTACTTCTTTAAGAAAGAAAATCATTCACATTTCTTATAGGTAAATGAATGTTAAAAGAGATATTGTTGACAGTTACATTCTCTAACGTGTGACAGGGAATTTTAAATAATGTTGGACATGATCGTTGCACTCCAACCCCCTCCGGATCTTAATTCACACTGTATTTACTTAAGTTTCAACCTTTATAAAGTTTCTATTCCATTTCATTACATCGCCATGTTGGGTATATGGATAAGTTTCGATGTAGTAACTAGAATTTTTCAATTTATTTCAATTCTATATATAGTTTCTTTTGTACATTATAATGTCCATTTAGATCTAGTAGGCTAAATGTCAGTAACATTAGGGTATTGTCACAGTAATTTAGTTTCGGTTAACCCATGTTTTGTACATAATACAAAATTAATTGTTGTTAATTCGAACATTACGTCATTTGCTACATTTCACATCACATGTTATTTTAATTATTTCATAGATGTTATTGTTTCACTCGTTATTTTTATAATAATATTATGTATTGTTAATTTGTTGATTATAATAAGGATAATAAAAAATCTATTTTTAAATATGTTTTATTTTATTTTCAATGCATCCAATAAATCATTTTCAGTATGCAGGTCGTACCATGTTGCGCATGTATGCTATGAAATTGCTGCAAACCTGTTAATAAATAATATATTAGCAAAACTGTATAGTCTATTTAATAATACAGTAGAGTATTACCGTATAGAGATTTTGTGGAATCACTTCTGTCATATTCTTTAGTTTTTGTAATATGTATGGATTCTTCATTCCTTGTTTTAAAGCTTTCCTGCTGTTATATTCTTGTAGTTTATGTACAAATGAATGGTCGTATATTGATAATTTTATAGATATTAATATTATCAAGGTATACAGAAAAATTTTGCAAACTGAAATAATGCCATATTATAGTTCTACATTTCTATATCATATGTATTTACTTACATTCTTTCTTCGAAAGCATTTTTACGAGAAAAGTGAACTGAAATTTTGAAACGTCAAAAAAAGTCGATATTGATATTTTGTAGTATTCACTTGTTTGTTTCGCATAACATTTGAAGTAAATAAAACATTTGATATATTGAATTTTACAATTTATTTTTAAATACATATATACAAACTACATAGATTTCACACATTATACAAATCTAGTTGCAATGCCTAATAATTTTGTGTAATCTGCGCCTTTTGCTTGCGTTCTTTCTTTTAAAATAGTTCTTAATATTGTTGGTATGGGTGTATGAATTCTTGTGCCCAGCGGTGAACCATTATCATCTATTAATACAATATTATTGCTGTCGAATTTTGGAACTTTAGGCTTCTGTTTTTGTTTCAATCCTACTAGAATAGCTTTCTTCTTCTCGCCTTTAATTGCTACAAGTACTTTGTCTCCTAAAATAGAAGCATAACATATGTAATGAGAATTTAGTTTCAACAGTATAGCTAGATATTTCTAAAGATATGTACCTATTTTTCCTATGCCTGGTTTGTTATATACATGAATACATTTAGGTGGTTTGCCCTCAGCCATCGCACACTTTCCTATTTCACTATTGTCAACAACCCGCAACCTTGCTAGTTTCCTAATTTCCATGCATTGGGCAGTAACGTGAAAACTTTTTTGGGCTTGAATTAAACTTGACGTAACTTTCAAAAGCCTATTACAATTCGACATTATTTTGCTTGAAAAGTGGTATTGCTTAACAATAGTAATTGTCAAAATTTAAGGTTACAACGTGCGATAACCGATTGAGAAACCTACCATATATTCTAGTTCAAGCGTTCACCAGTAGTAGCGCTATACTAGGCTTTCCAGAGAAGTTCAAAATTTTTACAATAAATATTTTATTACTATTACTATTATGTACGGTAGTCAATACTCAATATTAATGAAATTTAGAAATTTGTCACTCATGTAATCTCTTAATGAGGTACTGATCTTCAAGATAAATTCATTGTTTATGTCACATGTTAAATTCACACAGGTTTCAAGTAAACTGACATTTCACGTAGTTACGATCGTAGATAACATAATATTTATGGTACAATGCACGTTTCTTTATCTAAATATACAACAGAAATTGTTTATTATGTATTTCCATTGCTACCTACATAATATGTTTCGTAATATTATGTTTCATTTTAATGCGATTATATGCCTTGTATTTGAATGCAATAATTACTGAACTCAGTAGGCTATGACTTTTAATAGGCCACTAGAGGCTGCATTTACATAACAAATTACTGTCAAATCACGTAATTATTATTTTAGTGCAGTAGTGTAAGTGTTTTCGAATGATTGTACTACATATTTCAAGTAAGTAAACATTCATATTTAAATAGAAATTATCAAATATTTGTGTAAAATTCAACAATATTACTTTTTGACTATATTAATTTATGTTACAATACTTGCTATAATAAATTTTAAAAGTATAGTAGCGATTTGAATGAATGCTTGGGGATAAATCGTAAGTATTTTCATGTGTGCTTTTACTGATAAAAGTGCGAAAATAAATGCTCGCTTGTAAAAGTCGATGATTTTGTCACCATGGGACACAGAGTTTTGAATTGGCAATCAATTTGAACCGAGTTGAATAATTTGCGGCAACCTTCCGGATGATTTGATTCGCGACAGGAAGTTCGCGATTGCGTCTAAATCGTAGCTGACAGTTCACGAATATCTTGATGGCATTACGCACTTGTCAACTTGTTCGGCCGATTTGGCAAGTAACGGTGAAATTTTAAATCAATATTGTACATTCGAATGTACCTACATCGATGTAATGTTCACGTATACATACATACGTATGTGTATGTGGAATGGAACACAATTAGTTTATCTATACAAGTAACCTTTATACTGCGAAAAAAATGTTAGTGTAGTGGGAATATTTGGCGTGAATTACAAATATATTTTAACATAAAGAAAATTAAGAGTGGTATTCGAATACACTGAATATACCATAATTTATGAAATTATACTCTACGCTGACATAAATCTAAGGAAACATGTAGTTCAATATACAAACTAGATTTGAAAAAAACCAACTCTGAATGGAAATCTACAATAAGATACACAAAAACAATTTGTTTAATTAATTTCATACTATATTTAAAATTAATAACGAAAATTTGGCTTTTGTTCTTGAAACGTGGAATTAGATAATGAGCCACGAAAAATTACATAATCTTTATGCTTGAAAAAAGAAATAACAGAAATAGTCTCATGATACATATCTGTTAAAACACGAATAATTTCATATAGTGTAATGACCGTTCTTCGTGGGACTATCTTTATTTTCTATTGTAAATACCCATAAACACAGGTACAATTATAGGTACATGACCGTACAATATATTTAGCATTTATTAGTGTAAATTAAATTATAAAAATAAACATTATTAAAAGAGGTGTTCAAATGAAATATAACTATTGTTACTTGTGTCCTAAATTGTGTTTAATTATTAAATATTTCTTCTTGTTTACTACTATATGTAGATCTACTTTTCTATATACAGTAATTTATGGATAGTTCGAACCCCCTATAATTCGAACTATTTTATAATCCAAACACCTAATAGTGTATAGAGGTATCCATAATCCGAATTCGTGCATTTTGTTATCCGAACTACCACTACTATATATCTTTGAAACATAATTTTTTTCATAACTAAATACCAGAACGTTTACTCAATTGTTTGTAATTTCATTTATTTATCAGAAGTCTCTCTTACTTCTGCATTTTATATTTTAAACGTATTTTTTTATTTATTTGGAATAAATGGTTTTATAGTCATTGCGTAGAAATTTAATTGTGTTATATTATAGAAACATTTTCTGTTCGGATTATCCATACATTACTGTATATATATATATTTTAATATATTAATAAATATGAATTACTGTATCTTCATGTGCAAATCGAATAAAACTGCTACGCTATGAAACAATTTAAATAATAATCGAGTAGCGTGCGGCCATTACGGTTGTGCATTAAAGCATGAAATCTGACAATTGTGGCTGATATTCCGTCATCATCATCATTCTGAAATGATTCATTATTCAATCTGTGCGACGCCTGCCGGCCATTTTATCCGGTATCTGTACAGCGACGTTGTCGCTAATCCTTCGTACCATCATTAAACTCTTTACATATTCCACAATTAGTGCAAAATTTCATGTAAAACTATAGTTTCATACATTCTCTATTATTTAAATGTACAAACAATAAAAATGTTGTAAAAATTCATAGCTGTAAAATCGCATACGGAGCGCGAATGTTTTCCACTGCAGATTAAAATTCGATTTTGGAAATATGAAAAATTTTTGTTATGAACGAAATATGTATCGGCTATAATAGGCAGAAATATTTGAAAATTTCTACTTTATACTACGTAATATTAATAACATTATTCTACACGGGAAAATGAAGTTTCTGAGAAAATGTCGTTAGGAGAATGATGTATTTTAAACATTTTCATCATGTAATGTTTTTAATGAAAGTTTCTAGTTATAGTTATTAGATTGTGGGCGCTGTCTACCTACCTATCTACCTACGTATGTACTTACGTATGTATGTGTGTAGATATGTACTTGTATATTCTGGTTATGTATATGTACTAGTACTTATGTACGTTTGATTATTAAGAGAAAGACATTAGTGTAAAATCTTGCTGCTGGATGGATGGATAGATGTGTGTTTGTTTGTTTTGCTCTAGGTGCGCATGTTCACGGATGCATATTAAAATTTCGCGCGAAACCGACGCGTCGCGGCACCTTTTGTTGTTTTGCGTTACGCCACGTTAGCCACACGCGCGCTCAACCACGCTCGGAATGTCGCGTGATTCGCTGCTTTGTTCTGTCAAAAATAATATGGGATAATGTGTAGGAATATGGTGGGTAGCAGTAGTAATACATCATATTCATACTCACCAGCCTCTTTACTTTTTCCTCTTTTCGTTTAAAAACGAACGATGGAATATGTGTAAAAAGCAAATATAACTTTGCGAGAAACAGATAATGAAATAAATATCTGATGAAAATTTGTTGGTGATTTTCTTATTATTAATAAATATCCCTGGTATTAATTACGTTATATCGGTGAAGACGATTTTATTCTTGAAATATTAGTTATATTTAAATATGTTGGTGGCATATTTTACTGAATATGTTTAGATTTTCAGTAGCTACAAAGAGTATATTAAGTTATAATATTTCTTAAAATAACTTCTACACATATCTACATTTACTTGGGAGATAGTAATTCTTCGGATCGTGAGAATCTATACGGAACAAGTGTCTCAAACTGTCATGAAAACAGTAGTATATATTTGCAGGTGGCATAGTGGACATGTATGGACATATTATGTCCAGTTCTAGTGCATTGTATCACTTTCCGAGTGACTGACAGTAATATTGAACACTGAAGTATACAGTTCATATTCGTACATACATACATAGTGTGTACACGGATGGATTGCTCGTGGTAGCGGGGAGAGGCGAGGTTCATGATTGTATGTAGGTGTGTATGTATGTAGTCAGACATGATGTTTTGACGTGTCTGCATTCAGTTGTCAATGCTCTACGTCTTTTCGTGTCAGTACCCAGCGTCTTGGGCAGGGGAATTAGCTGCACTGAGTGTTAGGAGATGTCGAAACACGGGTATTCATAGCAAGGGGTATCCGGTATCGTGGAATCTAGTATTGTACACCCTCGTATACTACACTGAATTCACATACGTGTGTATGTATGTAGTTCTCATTCCCATAGTTATGTTCTCACATATATACCCATCAGATTCAAGTGTACTCAAATACATATTACATACATTCATATTTAGCTAATTTATAAACATATTATAATTGTTATAGAGAATTTGTCAATTTTATTAAATATTATTAACGTTAAATTTTCATGGGAACACGAATCAGAAATTGATTTTACTCGCACTATATTTGTTATATGAGATGGGGATCATTATAACTCTTGTTTTTTAAATATTATTGTAAATGATTGATTTTTTTAGCACTGTTTTTGATATGAGTAAACCCTGCGATGTTTATTAGTTAAATAAATTTAGTGTGCGATCTAATATTCCGCTGAAAATTTGTATAATCGTAAATATGAATCGTACATTTATAGAAAGTTCGTAAATGGTCATTTGTCTATAGCCAATACAACTTGTGTAGGAAAAAATAGATATTTTAGAGAAATAAAGCAGAATTTGTTTTAATAAAATTAGATATTGCAGTATATGAAAGTATGCGAGGCATATTGAGATATGTTTTCCGCGATGGATACTGATCAAAATTTGAGTCCATGTGTGTGTAATTTAGAAGAGACGCGCGTGTGTAATGGTGGTTGGTGTTGAATACCTGCCAGGTACTAAACACCTCACACACGCACACGTTTCACTAACAAGAGATGACGTATGCGGGCCTAACCGTTGCTCGCAAGTGCTTGTCCCTTCATGTAATTTTTCTATTGCCGTTATACTGTCTTCCAACTATCGTTTCTTGTATATTCTAATATATGAAACCGATTACAACATGTATGTTACTTATGCCGAGTTTCTAGAACGAGATTCAGCATAAATCCCGTATCAGAATAAAAAAATATCAAAGCGAAACTACGTTACGTATCTGTCCTCAAAACATTTATGCTACTAGACTTCTTTGATAGATATTCTTTGTTTTGATTCCAGGTTTAAGTTGAGTTTCATCATAGCAATTCGGTATTAATGCCACACATTATAAATGGATGTGTTAAAAAATCTAGCTATTCCTAAATAAATACATTTTGCCCATGGAAAGGTGAGACAATTTTAAATATATGAACAGACATACAAAAATAATAAATTTGCTCTATTGATATTTACTGAAATTTCTAATATTCATGCTTTTTAATTATATATTTTAACTTGTCACGATTCTGAAATTCTGTCTTAATTCGATATTACATCAACATAACCAATCCATCCATAAGTCTGAACGAAATCTTAACATTAATTATAATGAACTCGTACGATTTTATAATCAGAACGCATATATCAGAGTAATAAGACAAATAAAACTGTTGTCAACAGCAGTCCATATACGAGTAGAGTACTATGTATGTATGTACGTTACATTTTGGTGTAGGTTCCTATATTTCGCGGCTAACAATGAAATGAGTTTTAATTGTACCACGTAACAATATGGGTTTTACTCAAGACAGACGTAAAAGCACCGTGCATTAATTTTTTGAAGCACTCATCACTGTAAAACGTACTTACATAGGTATGTATGGATGCATATACGAACTGCATACATACATACATACATTCACTGTACCGTGCAATTTTCTAGTACCGTTTTAAAATGCACTTTGTCCGCACAATAATTGAACAGTAGTTAAAATTTAAACTCGTTACTAATGTAAAAATATGCATTTTCCTCTTGTACTGTATTCGATATTTGAATATGTCTGCAGGACATATACTTGTATGTATTAGTTTTACATGTTAGTCTGTTGATATATGAATGTGTGTATCTGTACTGGTCTAGCGGATACATCTCCAGTACAGATGTACAAATTAATTAGTTTTAATGATGGATTATAAACATCTCGGTCGCAGAATATTCAGGGTTCTTCATTGTGTGCTGTACTCTTGCTCTCTGTATGTAGCTTGAATCCAATTAGAGCTCGTTAGTTAATCTGTCGGCCGCCGCGGGCGCTGGTGACGGGCGGTGTGTGCTGCCATCGCGTTGCAGTTATAATTATCTCTAATTGTAAAACCCGCACTTAAAGAGCCCTCCGAATGCTGCTGGTGCTTACCTGTCGAAGTATGGTTTCCCGTATTCGGATAATGCCTCATTCGTATTCATCCGTATTCATGCATACCTACATATACACCTCCACCATTACAACCCTGGGTTTTTTTCCTCTCCTCTAGTTTATTCCCTTTTTCTCTCCGTTTCGCTCATCTGCCCTGCAGCCTATACGTCTCACACTATACGCTACAGTTACAGCTACAGTATGTGTGTGTGTGCGTGAAACGTAACGATTTCTTTATTTTGGTTATTCTTAAGCTTTTCATATTGCTGCAATTTTTAGTAGAATGTTCAATGCAACCACAACTCTGTTTGCCTTTTGAGATTTTATTCTATAGTAATGATGTGGAATTACGGTATGAAACGAACGTTTTATATTGCGATTTTAATAAGGAACAATTTCAGTACTCGTCCGTAGCAAACAATTATATTTGGTTTCCAAATTACTGTGTCATGTAAATTATTGCAGTACATCATTTTATCAAATATTATTTTTAATTTACCTGGTTTTAGACGAGAATAAAGAAAAAATAATAATTCTATTTTAGTTACATAACAAAACATGTTTTATTCTGGTTATACAAATTAATTTTCTAATCAGAAGCTCAATATAGAATAAAATAATATATTAACGAATATCTAAAAGAGCATTTTAATTTATCGTATTTTTAAATTAAACCTATTTATGTAACATGTAATATTCCATACGTTAAAAATATTAATTTATATAATTTTATTTAAAAATGTGTTATTAACAAATTGACAGTAATGTGTGTATGTACAAATAACAAGAGTACAGAAATGTATGGTATGCGGACGCCGTTAGTGTCAACTGGGTGTCGCGGAAATGCTAACGGCATTCGCGGTGAAAAAATCCGACGGGCTCCGCACAAAATTTACTGCATAAACTTGATGTGCAGATATGGAAATATGCTGTAAAACTATAATGGTATATTAATATAATAATAACTAACAAACCTCTGCAGTAGTTGTAATATAGGTAAACAGTAGAATTCAAATATGATATCTTATAAATTATAAATAAAATACTGATTATCTATATATATATATAATATATTTGAAAAAGAAGAATATTTTAAACCGTATTATTAAGCGCGATGCATATTGTATTCAGTATACAATGTTGTGAGTTTCGAAGTGTAAACTCTATGAAAATAAAGTAAATTAGCTTCAGGTATATATATTAGAATTTCCCTACAAACTGCATTCAAGCAAACATCCTTATTCTGTCACAAATTTCTTTGTAACAAAAATGCGTAACATACATTATTATACTCGTTCATATAAACACTTCAGACGATTACAATCACACATTGTATACATATGTATGTATTTGTGTGTGTGCGCACTGAATACTAAATATGTTTTGGGAACAACACTATTAAAATATCACCTCCACCATAGATATGATTAAACAGAAGTGTCAAATGCTGACATACGTATCTCGGGGTTCCATATTTCGACCATTCAGCGTGCCGTTCCCATGCGTAAATTAGCTACAGTTTTTTCAGGTAACAACTTGTACACACACACACACACACACATACACACAGCAGATGCTAGCAGCCATCATGTCTGTCACATTTCAAGTGTCATTCTTCTCATAGAGAGATAGAAAATCTTAAATATATAAAATTACTATATACAACGGACTACGAGGCAACCATTCTATAAATTGTAGTGTTGATATCTCCGACTAGAAACAAAATTTGTTTGTGGCAGATGTTTTTCTATTTACACTTGTGTCCAAGGTTCGTTTTTTCTTTTCAGTTATTATTATTCCGAAGCATTGTATTGATGTGTTTCAATTCTGATTTTATCAACGTACCCTTATTTGATGTCATAATTTCATATTTAATATAGTTAGCATTAATATAAACATATAATTACAATTTTTTCCCAGCAGACTTCATGAATTAAACTTGATTTTTGTACATTAGCAAAACAAAAATTACTAAATATTATAGCTATCTATTTCAATGTATTTGTAGCGCCCATTGTATCACAATTTTTAAAAATATTTACTTTGAAAACAAACCATAGCCATGATAATTTTTAAAATAAAAATCCATATTATATTCCCATAAAGTATTATACTACATATTGAATAATACAAATAAAATATATTTTTAACTTTAGTTGATACGTTTTCTATAATTTCCGATACAGGTATAAACTGATATAAGAATGTGTATTATCAACTTGATAATTACCTATCAAGAGTTATTACTTATCAATTTTTAAGTTATTGCAAAAAAGAATTAATTGTCTTTATATTATCAGAATCGTGATTTCGTTTCGATAACATTTGTTTCGAGTGATAATAAATTACATAAGATTGTGTTATATATTATTATACTTTAAATCAAATAAATAATTTGCTTATTTAACTTATTCGTATAATCTGCTTCTATGGATCAGCTACAAATCTTGTTAATTATTTTCTTAGCTGAAGTAAGTGAATATTACTCATTCAAATAATAAAATAAAATATGAAACTTACCCGAATTAATTAATTAATGTATTCACAATAATTATAAAATATTAGCACCAATATTCACAAGTAATTATTATACGAATTAGAGAGCATTTTTACTGTAAATTTTTTTATTCGCATATCTTACTTATCATCAGTGTTAAAAATATTTTCCATATTGTGATTTATATGTCATCGGTTCACAACTGATCGTCAACTGATGAATATTATGGCTGCGTTTGTTTTATACGTACGTATTCATAATTGAAAACAATGGAAATCGAACGAGTATGGTGTATGATTGACTCTCTATTGGACGTTGCATTAACAATAGGCTCTTCTGTTTCACTCGCATTCATATAGTGTTTTTATGTGTAATGCCTATTGCAGAACATTAAAAAAATATATTATTTGAAAATCAACTGATTTAAAAATTGTTTATAAAATATTTATTATATTATGAAAGCAACAAAATTTACGGTAAAATAATGAAACCAGTAATTGTATGTAATTACTGGTAAATGTAACTAACTTCGCAAACTTATAACTATCATTTACAATGCTATGTGTTATTTATTTCGAGCAGATACTACCTGTAGATATATTATAAAATATGGTTGAAATATTAGATTTTCCAAAATAACGCCGAACATAGAAAGTAGTTAGTTATGACTAGAAATTAGAGATGTTTACTACAGGGTCTTAGTACGTGTATAAAACTACTAAGAAATATATACTTTTACTGGTAACAATACATTTTTTCTAAAACTTCAAGAAATACATTTAACAATAATTGTATGCAATTACTGAAGTTGTTACTTTTATTGTAACATATATACAAAATGAAATAATATTATTATATTGATTGAAAACTACTGTAAAAACTTATGTAGGTAAGTCTATGTATTCAGTAAATTGTTTTTACGAAATGGATCAGCTGTTAATGTTAGCTCCGTATATTTTTTAATAGTACAGTTCTGATTTTGTAGCAATGTTTCTTTATATTCGGCATTCATTCCTTTTTGTCTCTATTATATTTTTATTTGTGGTCACCATACAAGTTAGGAATATGTATTTTTATTTGGCTGAGAAGCCATAATATTATGATTATTAGTTTGTAATTAGTTTACCTGTCAATCATACTAATATTACGATTTAAACATTATTTAGATATTTCATGGAATTCTACTATGCAAACATATGACAATTTAATCAGGAAATCCTTGTGATATAATTTTCACGATACAGCCTCTTTCAAATGAAAAATTAATTAATCAAATTTCCTGCCACAAATTTTCCGTGTCTCTCGCGAATGATAAAAAGTATGAATATTGGAGGAATTTCGATGCCGTATATTTGAACGGACTGTACGTGAAATCGCTTCAGCCATTGCGAATCTCTTATATTTATATGCATCTTTATCTCGTGCACGAGAAAAACGCAGTAACGATCTCTGTTCAACAGTAATATACATATTCAAATATAACCGCGTACCATATTTAGTTTACAGTGTGTACAGAGTCCAATAAAAATGCTTCGTTCTCCCGAACTTACAGTTCACTGTTAACTTCTGATGGCTGCTTTGAATATTTCCCCACCGCTTGGGGGATAAGCGGGGAGTCGTACTCGTGTTTTCACTGACTCCCCGTCAGACGTAACGTACCGCCCCCTGAAATTATAGGTATGGAATATGCCCTCCCCTACTTTTTATTCCAGATGCAATAGATGTGCTGTTCATGATTTCATATAAGCGGCACGTAATAAAGTCTGTAATGATTATAGAAACATTACCGCATCGATTCTATGGTATTGTGGCAGAAACTCTCCGATCTTGAAATGTATGTAATGGTCGCCCTTTGAAATGTTAATGTTTATAACTGGAAGTTTTTTTGTCGTCTTAACAAGTTTGTTTAATGATATTTTTATGCAAATTTCGGCCCATTGTATATTTCTGTATTTATTGTATATACGTAGCTATTGGTTATAAATGGACTAATGGAATATTTGAATACCGAAGTCGCGGACAAAATGAATATTTCGTTATTATGTAATTTTTATTATTCATTTCTGAAAAGCGTTGTATTAAGTAAATGCATGAGTTTGGTAATTTTTTTTATTAACTGTTTTTTGTTCATGTATACTTGAGAACAAATTATTATTATTTTGAAAAGAATTCATTGTGTTTAAGTATATGGAGTTGTTAAAAAATCTGTAATAATAACAAATAAAATTCCATCGCTCTTTATGTTGTAAATACATTTGTTAGGCGACATTTCTTATAAATTATTACTGATGATATGTATAATACCTAAGCCGTATATGAGCGGTTATAAGTATAAATGATATACTATACATACGTTCAGACATACATAGAGTTGACATCTTTGTTCATTGGTGAGTCAGAATGAAATTCGTAAATCCACCACACCATGGCACGCCACGCTTTGATGTGAAAGCTGGCGAAATGAATTACGGCCATTTTGTCGAAGGCATTACAAAGCACCTCATTGCGAATAACACATGACACAGTAGGTACCTATATAGTAGTATGGTACAGACAGACTTGTGTCGCTGTCCTGCTTCTACACGGCTATAGTAGTCAATGGTTCCTTTATGATATGAAACATTATGGTAATCAGCAGACAGCTCAATTCAGTTCGTTAAACATTAAAATCGTGTCTGTTGAAAGAGCGACGCCGGCAAATCAGAAGCAGCTATGACGGCCATTTTGTTCACCATCATAGAATACGAACGGTGATTACAACAAAAGAACAAGCATACAGCAGTCACCACCTGGATTACGTAGGTACATTGTAATTGTATGCCCTTTTGATGAGAGAACGCACGGGTGAATATATGGTTTCGGCCAATGTTAGTGACGCGGATTCTGTGTCCCTGTCTGATTTCTGTCACAGCACAGCAATCATAAAGGTGATAATTCGTGGCCTGTCTAATGGCTTTTTGTGTTTCTTTGATCTCTTACATTTCCATAATGAGTCAAGCGACAGAGTGCCAGCGGGAGGGTGGTGAGGAGAGGAGGTGGGGTTTATAATTATTCCTATATCCACCCTGTGTATATTTCATTGAAAATGTTTTATTCGCCAGTCGAAAATACATAAATGTTTGGACAAGTAAGAGCTGTAATTATAGGTAATGATCTTATTGTGAACAGCTGTACATAAAATATTTTATTATTGTTCCGTTAAAAAATAATGTTAACTTTCGTTAACATGTCTTGAACAGTGATTATAAATCGTACAGTATAGTTTATTATGTATAACATTCCGCCATTGAAATAAATGTAAGTAAGTATGTATGTCGAAATATGCTTATTTGTAAATAAAATTACTCTGATGTGAAATTCAGCGTTACATTGAAATAAAATATAATATACAAATTATGTATTTTATTCTGTGACAAATTGACTTCTAGCCGAAGTGTATATAAGATGGAATTGATTAGCAGTCTATACATATTTTTGTTTTTCCTATTAGAAACAGTCTATTTTGGAAAAGTAACGAGAATCACATTTGTTAAGGTAAAATGTGCAGATAGAATTTATGGACGCAAATATTTGTATATGGGAATAGCACTTTGGCTGAAATTATATTTGCCTATCCAAATAGATGGAAAATAGTCAATTTTCACACGTGCACCTATAGCAGATTGAATATAGTAAACACAAATTGAATTTCATACAAAACGGAGCTAGTTTACTATCGGAGACTTGTAGAGTTGTACCTACTGTAAAATTCAAATACATTTTCCGAAGAAAATATTTTAGTTTTTTATTAATATTTTCTATCCCATCTATGCACAACATAATATTTCAATAAACTAAAAAAACTTACATTCTTATTATGTACAATATTATGCGATAATATTTTGTATTTCTCTTTTAATTTCTACTGATAGCAGTGTATCGTGTAATATTTATAATGAAAAAATTACTAAAATCTTTTTCATTTTAGTTCGTGTTAACTTTTCCTCTATAGCTACCTTTGTTTAAATTTTTTTTGTTCCATTTTAAAATCAGGGATCAGTAATTTAAAATCGCTCAGTGTGAAATATTTAATTGTTATCCTTGCTTGAACCTAAATGAAGTGCTCGTATGACGGATGAAACAGTTCACTGCGGACTGATTGTGTATTCAGCCATTGTAATTCGGTTATAAGTGGATAATTAAAGATTCTCTGCTCAAGAATTGAATCAGGGGCCACCGCCAATGGGCATTTAGAGGGTGCATCATCGTTCAATTTGCATGCGCTCTCATTGACAGTGAATTACATTGACTATCAGCATTCCTTGAAATGAAATGTCTTTTCTATTCGTCACTGAATATTGCAGTATTACGAATATTCATACATCTGCTGTACCAAAAATATGAAATATTATTCCGGCTGGGGCAAATTAAATGAAATGAATTTATTTGAATGAATTTGTAATACTAAACATAACTATTATGTGCTCTGATTTAACAGTTTAAATAGGTAAATGTATTGTGGTATTCAGATAATGACGTTGTAGCTCTCAATCAGGATTATGCTGTAGATTTTTTTTTGGTATTACAGATATACCTGTATGTGATGATTATTTTTAATGATGATTAAGATCTGCTCCGAGTCTTACGTACTCATTCATATATCTCCAAGACTCGTCCGCCATTACGCGACCCGTCGAACAAACAAAATGGCTGTGTATTTATTAAAACATAACACTTGAGAAGTCATTATAGTTTTGGGCATAATGATCCGAGCCATATGTGACGTGCGCTGACAGTTGTTCAGTTATTTTGTGAGTGTCGCCTTCGTCTGTACCGGTTGATACTTGTCTGGTTGACTATTGTTCTGATTTGAAAGCTGAGGTTTTTTGTTTGTTTTTGATCACCCCCGCCGTCGTGTTGCTGTGTATGAGAGTGTTGCAGTAATTACAATATTTTAATGAGCAAAGTGCAACGATGCAAGTGTACAGTTGGACAGAGATGTAGAATGTATTTACCACCATACAGTATATACGTACCCTATCTTACCTTACCTACAATTTACTGTATATAGGTACATTGCGTTATGTTTCTATACGCTATACTGTCTGGTGCGTGTAATTCTGTAATGGCTTCCGTTCAGCACTGGACCTGCAAATGGCGTCTGCATCTTCATCCTTTGTTTCGAGTCCCCTATCGGTGACAAGGACTCTTATCCGCTAACCGCAAACTTATTAATTACTCGCAAAATGTTTAACGTATAGCTTAATTGATGGCGCTGTTGAATGATTCTGAAATATGATATTAATTCACACTTGGAGCATTACAGAATATCAGTCTAATATAAGATAATTCGTTATTAGTAACTGTACTATTCGTAGTTTAGTTATATTTCGGTCCTTTCATTTAATTTCATATCGAATACAAGATGTTTAGCCTACTATATAACTAAATTAATAATCCAAAAAGATGAAATTTAATATTTTTCAAAATATTTGTCGGATATACATATTAATTATTACCTAATTAGAATTATGGTTTCTAATTGAATTATTTCAGAAATTCACAAGATATAACGAATAACAATACTTGTAAGTCCGTTTTCTCATTACGAGAAGAAAACGGAAAAATATATAAACCTAGTATATTGAAGATATTTTCTTGTTATCGATAACAATATATCTAGTGAATAGAATCCGTTTTCATTGTTGACAATTGTGGAATTATATTGATTGATGTTTTGTGTTTGCAGATGCAGAAGTTTCAACCGCCGTAGTTGATTTGTAATTTGGATATTCATCGGAAAGGTACGTAAAAGTTTATTAAATAATGAGAGTAAATATTAGTAGAAGTAAAGGTAATATTTGTACATTGTACTTGTAGATTTCAATGCTCTGGTACCGAAACAAAACATTGCTAATTCAGTTTCAAATGATAATAATTCATAAACTATGTTGTACGTTTTAAGTGCTAATACACTTTGATTGTAAATGCTAAACTTAACACGCAAGTTTCATAACGATTAGTGCTAATTCGATTTCAAACATCAAATTTAGAGTAATTATTAGAAAAAGAACTAGATTCTTTATTGTACATAAAATGTTATGAGCTATATATTAAAGCTAGTTCTTTTAGAACAAAATATATGTACAAATAATGGACATATTTAATAATGTTTCGTAACACTACAAACACAAGTAGATGAACATACATTCATATATGTACGTGTACAAGCCTGTGTCTTGTGTGTGTATATGTGTACATTTCAGTGTGTGTATATGTGTACATTTCAGTGTGTGTGAGTAGTGATGGTAGATCAGAGATTCGTGGTTTCGCTATTTTTGTTCAGCTTCATCTTATCTCACGAACACTATCAGCGGGATACCTCGGTCCGTGACGTAACAATGACAAAATAAATTGGATTAAACCCGTAGCCTGCTAGTGACTTGTAGAGGGTTCCACAATAGCTCATCACACACAGTACATACCTAGTGCACATACCATTCTCATCCGCACACCATCACCCTATAAGAACGAATGTTGCATGCAACGATAGTGTTTACTGAACTGTCAACTCCGGAAAATGTCTTAGAAAGCATTTTCTTCTTTTCCCGATCTAAACGTGTACACTTATCCAATCTTGTCGAAGCGGAGACACACCCTATGACACTAGCGTGCCTTCTTCAGCACACGGTACACATGTACTTCATCTGTCTCTATCCTTGTCTTCTATATGATACAGAATCGGGCTTGGACCAAGTACATATATAAAACTATTACATTTTCATATAATATGTATAAGAAGTGCGTATGATTGATTATACTTGCCAATTTTGCAAAATACGATTAGAGGTTGAACGTATCTATAGTTTTTAGATAAATCAGATATTCTCCCTAATTTTAATAATAATTTACGATAAACCATAAGATAATTATATACAGAATATAATAGGAATCTTTTATTCCACACTGGCTCTGTTTCGTGTAGAGGGTTTATTAAAATTGAGTTATGTGAAGAACATTAAAATATAATGATATCATTATCAGTAATAGCACAGTTCTGTGTTTAGTTTACAAACATATCAATACAAAAATATTTTGTTACATAATCTACAAGGGAATGTTGTAATCAAAACTTAACACAATATTCGACTAATATTTTCCACTACTAATCTAGTCCGGCTCTGGTATCTGTTCTTCGGACTCCGGATCTGAGTTCGAGTCCGGTGTGCGGTCGGCATGCTTTTCAATGGATTCAGAGTGCCGGGAAGAAGAGACGCTTGTTGTGACCGACTAGTGGTTGAAATGTCAACGTTCTTCTCAGGATTTTCGTCCTTCCTACACACTTCAAGTGTACGAACAGAAATGCATAGGTAAACAGTGTTACACATATACTTATATACACTGATGACAGCTCACATGTGTTTGTTTAACTTGTAACATGAATGTATGAAAATGAAAACCTATGGAATCATACAATTTTACGTAACTATGAAACTATAATATATTATGAAAAAAAAACTAGACTTTGCATAAAATAATTCCCAGTCTATGCTTTTTCTATTAATGGAAGGTGAAAATTACGTAATGCCGTAGAACTTTTTTGCCAAAGTAAATAATTTGTCGTTACTTCATTTTGTTGCCAATCACGGGAAGAGTCTCATCACCAGTCACATGATGGGGCCATGCATTTCCGGGAGAGGGGGTTGCCTGTGCAAAAGTTGGTTGCTAATAGTTATTTTAGGGTGCTGATCCCTCACGTGGAACCGTTTAAGATTTGATTTAAGGGTATTGGCACCCTGGGCCTAGGGGGCGGACCTTTCACATACGCCATATATGACATGCGAATTATTATAACTACCTACATACGTATTATTGAAAAAAGAATTCTTTTTTTCTGAGAAACGGTATTTTTATTTTTCATGTGAAATCTGGCATGAAAATTTAACAATATTTAGTATATTTTTCAAAAATTGTATACCTCTAACTATAATACTGTTTCTATTAATCTATTACGTCACACTTTTACGTGCATTCGTATTTGTCAGGAAAAAATTATCAGTTGCAGACATCACTTTAGAAATTATTGAAATCATGTTCAAGATATTTGGAAAAGTGTATATCCAATAAAATCTTCAAGTAATTTTTCACAAAAATTTGTTTTCATTCTTGCTAATCTTTACTTGAAACTAAAACGAGAGAATTTTAGTATGCTACTTTTAATTTCTTCCTCAAATTATTTTTCATTGAAGACAGGTATTGAAAGAACTGAAAAACAGTAGTTAGTTTTTAAATAAAAACCAGGATGTGCAAATTTTCAGCTTTCCTGTCACATCATTTTTTACAACACTAGACATCACTGAGGACAAAACTGGCACGTTATCCTTTGGACAACCGCCCGCAAATCACCAAGAACAAAACTGTTTTTTTTGTCCGATTGAAACTCAATCTGATCAATCTTGTAAGATCTGTCACAACATTCGTTCGTCAATTATAGTAATGAGAGGAGATATTTTTTTAAGACATGTAAGGCTATGATGTGTGTATGTATGAGTGTGTGTGTGTGACGGAGAGAAGGGTAAGGGGAGGTAGTGCAATGGATTTAGACGCTGGGAAAGGGTGTGTAGCCTAAAGGGACGTCTGATGCGTCACATCTCATTTCCGATAACGTTTGAAGAAGTTCGAATAATGTGATTGATGTAGGTGGACGTGAAATAAAATTCTGACCATTTACCGAATTCGGGGGAACCATTGCTATAATCTTGACGATAAAATTACATACATACTGAATTATGAAAAATATATTTCTCATCTTGACGATAACCAGAAACATGCTCATCAGAGTCTAATAGATGTTAAGATCAATTTATAAATGTGTGTATGGAGAATCTTGGATAAATATTATAATATTTAACGATTTTAACAACGGTGAATTTATATCATAGTTTAAATAATAATTCTAGATATAACGTTATTTTAAACAAGATTTATAGTTATAAAAATATAATATTCATTCTGTACTGAATAAAAAATATCAATGTAGAGTACATAATCGTATATGTAAAATATTAATTATCACTGTATTATAACTGATAATAATTGTTGTTAAAATTTATTTAAAATATAAACTGTCCACCACAATACTTAATTCTCTTTGGTAACAAAATATTTCCAATAAACATGCGATAGGGGAATTTTCTATGAATAACAAAACGTACATACGCCATACGAATGTGCATGAATTATTATTGCTACGTTTCAAAGGCGTAGCATATGCTTGTATATGACGGACGATGAGGGGTAGGGGTGAGGGACATACTTATTTTGTTTATCCTAATTATAGACTCAATATACGGGGACTATAAGGTTGATAATGCCGTACAGTGACGGACCGTACACTACACATATGCAACACAAAACATCCCCGAGTGTTTGCACAAAACACGCCATGTTCCCATTGGTGCTCATATGTCTCCGAGAAGGCTTTGGATTGGTTGAAAAAACAGCTTTTAATTTATATGCCAAGTGCTCTGAGATATGTATAATGTGCACTCATTCAGTTGCATCGTGTACATGAATGTTGCCCGGTAGTTTATAGTGCGGCATGTTGATGATTTGGCGCGGGCGACAGGAGTACAGAGAAGGCGGGCTTTATGCATTTTTGCATGCATTAAGGGTACACTCCGTGCTGTTGTACGATGTTGAGAAAATTCTACGAACTATCCGTTACTTGCAACATTTTTGCGGAATTTCCTACTGGCTGTTTTTTATTTTTACAAGGAACGCAGTGTCAAGTACACATACAGTGATATTTAATGGAGCATTATATCAGTATAATGCTACACTCGTGTAATGGTTTGTAAGTGCATTTTCATTTCCGGATTTTGAAACTTTTTAAACGGATGTTTTGCGAGTCAAAAATTTTATATTTACATTCATGCGGAAATATTAATGTATACTCTTAATTTTACTCTAGGTACATACATAAATGATTTTTTTAAGATTACGACATAATACCTATTATTTATTAGCAGTAGGATGCATGTGTTTATAATTATGATTATGATTTATCAATACATATTTGTATTTCAACTAAAACTAACTATATATATATTTTCCTGTGTGATTTTGATGAAAACCTTAAAGTGATATAATAATATAGTATTATTATATAGTAGTAGTAAGTCGATATATGCTTTTTAAAATATACATATAAATATGTATTGCTTGTCATTTTAATAAATAAAACTCAAGTTATTATTTCTTATGCCAGTAGTACAGGCACGAGTAACAAGAGTAATGTATATTGTTAATTATGTACAACGTTTCTTCATTATCATCATTTTGTGTAGAAGGGTGGCGGTAGGTAGAGTTCTGCAGACATCATCTTGTCTAAAGAGTCTCCTCGACTACATGCATAACAATTATGTACGCTCAGCGATTATACTAAGCGAGTAAGAACTCCAGAGATTATTTCTTAAAAATGTACATACAGTCTCTGTCATAAAATACACTCTGTACTTACCTACTCGTGAAAAATTTACAGTGGCCCATAAACATCTTATATAAAATGTAACGTTGTATTATAAAATTATTTTGTATGATCATCGCTTTTTTGTCAATTCTATATCTATAAAAATAAATATATGTTAGATATCATAAATCATTTGAAAAAAACTAATATGAAAATAAAAGTATTAGGTACATTAAACCAGATTAAACATATTACAAAGAGTTAGATTAAAACTAGTTTAAATGTATTTACATTTGGAAAATATTACAGTCAAATTACCCAGTTAAAAAGTATATAAGGTATTTGTCTGTTTGCATCTTAAATCATATATTAACCTGGTACCTTATTTCTTGTAGATAAAGTTTTGGAAATAATCGTGTTTTGTTTGGCGTTAAGTTTAAACAAGTTTAATGACATTTCACACACTTTTGTTCTACGGAATATTTTAATGATGTACCGTAATGCGATAATGTTATAAATATGTAAAGAAGCAATGATTAAATAAAACTGTCGTTATTGATAAAGAAATGATATCAGTACAAGGGGCATAAGGAAGGGTGGCATGTGATACTGTTTTTAAAAATAATGAAGACGCTTTTACAACGTCACAATGTACGACGATGATGAGAAAAATTTAATCCTACATCAAAGCATAAATTCACATCGATGCACCTAGAGTTAGTGGGGCCCGGTAGGGAAAGTATGGCTATAAGAAATTTGTCATTTATTATTATACAAAGATGTGGTATTCAAGTATATTACATGGTAATAAAATATCGAGTCTAATAGGTAGCATAAATGTTGACAGGAAATAAATGTAAATTCATTTCGATATTTTTTGTTTTGATTCGAGATTTAAGTTGAATCTCGTTCAAGAAATTCACTGTAAGTTTATCAGTTTATAAATATATTAGTTGAATTACAATTTTAATAAAGACAAATTAATTACATGAAATATTAAATACTGTATATTTTGTATTTGATTACGAATAATTCTATGAATGCGTCAAACTTATATTATTTTTGAAATGACATACGGAATAGCTGAAATGATATAACTACTTGAACATATATCGATATGTATTCTGATTATATTAGTAATATAAGAAATTTATTACATTAAATTGTGTTATTTGAAATTATCTTATCTAACATGATTCTTATTTACATAATTCTCTTAAATAAATCACGCTATATTCCACATACTTTTAATTACGTAACACACTTATATCCGAGTTATCGGTAGTAGTAATTAGAATTTAGTAATGAATGTGATTTTAATGAGATTTATTGAATTAATTGGCTAAATTTTCGTTCTAAAAATGTGTAGTTTATTTAAAGACCAACAATAATATGCTGCACAGTGTGAGATGAAATTTATTCTTGATGCTAGTGTACGTTTACGAGATGTTGTACTTGTATATCCGTTAGTGTGTGTGTGTGTGTGTGTGTGTTGATTTTTCTTCCTGTCGCTACTGGAATATCTGACAGGTTATCTCTTGATTCTGTGCCGGTATAAAGTGAAGGTGATTTGATAAGCTCACACACTGTGATGAGCACGTACCAAGCGACTCGTTTACCAGTGCCATCGCTATTCATTTTCGCGAATAAATGATTGTAATTTAATATCCTGTGTTTCTTAAACGTCACGGCACACTTCGATACTCGCGCCTGATATTCACACCAACGATAGACACAATCGTTAAATACAACAACCAGAGAGAATGTCTTCTGTGGAAGTTTTAACTTTATAATGAAATGTATATTAACACTCTTTACTCAGACTGATCACTTTTAAATACGATGAAACTAATTTGATGATTTTAGATGAACACTGTCATCGAGTAAAAATTGTGGTAGAAAAAAAATTATCAAGCTTTTATTCTAGTTTCTATTATGCGTTATAAATGTATAAGCAATAAAATTAATTTCCATATTTAGTAGAATATTTTCATCAAGTTCAGTTGCTAGAAAAATTATACTAGCTTAAATTCTGCTGTTGATTTATCAAATGTATTTTTAATAGTTATAAGTTTCAAGTTGACTGTAATTTGTATGCCATTTTTTATTTAGCAAATATAGCTAGAATAATCTGTAAATATACGTATTATTATGCTATACTTTCTACTAGCTAATTGTAATAATTATCTCAGTTTGCATCTAATTGAATATTTTCGTTTTGACAAATGTATTTATATTAGTAACATGGCATTGCAAAGATAGTAAAAATAAATATATAGTTATATAAAAGTTAATATCGAATGAGTACTACAGTATTCAGAGTCTATCACATCTACGCTAGATAATTACGTTTCCATATTGCTAGTTTAGATATTAAATTAAATTCTATAAAATTTGTTATAAATTTAATTATCATCACAAAATTACTAAAAAACTATATAACTTTTTATATTTAAAATACCAATAGTATTGTACATCAGTCATCAGTGTATATACTGTTTAGTGTTCGTGACGAATAAGCCTCTGATTGTTACAGAGTAGTACACTCTTCCCTCTCCCCCTGTACCATTACTGTTCGCTAACCCCCCTCTCCCACTCTGTCAGTGTCTATCATCATTTATATTAAATTGATATTCCGTACGATTCTTCGCCGCGATTTGATCACGTTTTGACAGTACGCTTGTCGCGCGCACACGATCGTGATTACGGCAGATGAGAGAGCGTCTCGTTTGAAATGAATACCTTATCGGCACTTTTAACACGCAGACATACCTACCACTAGTACCCGGCTTCCTCAAACCATCATTCTCTTTTACCAGTACCGAACTAAACATTTCTGTGTGGAATGTATAAATATCAAAATCAGTAATTCTAAAACATTTATACATTCTGTACTTTGATTTAATTCTTTACTAGAACATGATACTTCTGAATGAAATTATTAGAACCAAGATAACAATTTGATTTAATCATAAATACTGAAACAACAGCTTGACAATAACATAACTATAATACATATCGATTATATAACATTTTTAGAAATATATACATAGTATTTTATAGTCTCTGCCAAATAATTTGTGTTGTTGAAATGTGTGACGCGCATTAATAAATTCGTTTGTATAATGCACACACTTATTTAAACCATTCAAATATAATAATTCAACAGACATCAATACTACAATATTATTGTACAAAAAAACCATTTAATTCATCTCTGTTTTCTGCTGATTCCTTGCCTGTATCTACAAGTGAGGAGCAGGGGACAAGTAACGTTTGATTTTTATCACATCGAACACATTACGTGTTGGTGGTGAGATGCTTTTAAACAAATGACGTAGATATGTTTATTATCTGATGTGATTTCTGTTTGATCTGCGATCAACCGCTGAGAGCTACAGTCAAATGAAGAATAATAGATATTCTTTGTTTGGTATTTATTCTCTGTATTGGTGAGCGTTTTGTATTTCTTTCGGGAATTATTAAAAGAGTTGTTAGTCGATTCTTTCATAAAGTAAATAAAGAATATACAAAATAATATGTATTATAGCTTTGGAATTAATGTAGCGATTCAGTAACTCGCGCGAATATTGAAATGAATACAAATTTTTATATGAATCACAGAAGAACGATTATTGAAATGAGAATATCAAATGCATGTCAAATTTTAATAAATCAGAATATTAAATTAATTGCATTATATAATATTGATTACAGAATTACATTTTATCGAGCGTTAAAATTGTATACCGTATAAATTTTAAAATACATGATTATTTAATAACCAAGTTTATTAAGTATACTAATTAGATATTTAATTTAACATTATATTCTAATTGAATCGCCTATATTACATTTTAGTGACTGTGAATTTCCAGTATATACATTAAAGTCAACTTCCCACTATACACATCTGCATCTTAATTCTTTTTTTCAAGTAAATAAAATTAATCACACTTTCATTCTTGTTTTGGCTGTTGATAATGTTAGACTGTGATTTATTTCTGTGTGTGTGTGTGTGTGTGTGATGTTACTGGGCACTGATAGTTGTTGGTACGTGATTCGTGACATTTGTAGTATGATGCGCGGTGATTATAACCCCCCGCCCTCCCACACACACACATCCACCAACTGATCCCTGTAACACCCTATAGCCCGGATGTCATCACTGATTGACTTTGTTATATTGTTATCGTCACTAGTGCTACTTGTTTGGTAAATTAACGCTGTCTAGAGTTGCCAGAGCACGATCGCAACTCTCTGATGGGGTCACGTGACTCGTTCACACTACCAACAACACCCTGTAAGTGCGTGTCTGATGGTGTTAAAATCTGAATTTAATTTGTCCCAAATTGAGACTGCAGTTGAGA
Source organism: Calosoma granatense (assembly GCA_022063505.1). Lineage (NCBI taxonomy): Eukaryota > Metazoa > Arthropoda > Insecta > Coleoptera > Carabidae > Calosoma > Calosoma granatense. The sequence goes on along the minus strand of JAGJTL010000104.1, from coordinate 2,214,108 downwards.
AGCCGGGAACGATTCTTATACCTGTAGATGTATATTATGTTTCGGCAGTAAATGTTTTTACATTTACAAAACAGTTCGTTATCGTTACGGAATGTTACTGCGTAGTAATTTATTTCAGTAATTTATTTATTAAGTTTAACACAAAACTATGCTTCTAATTACGTATTTGAATTTCAATTTCGTCCACAGAAGGAATATTGCTTACGACAATAGAAATAGATTTCAAAGTATATAATACACTGTTCCATGTTCTCTACTGGGCAAATAAAAAAACATAAATGTACGTGTATTTTATTAGAATATAATATAAAATTTTCTATTTAAGTAAAATGTTTATGCTAGGCTATTTATATAACATTAGCATTGTAAAATTGTTAGTTAATAATACATTTAACAAAAGTCGATATAACTGAGCACAGATATCTTGCAGTAAATGTACATCTCCTAACATATTAAAGCTCAATGAAATGGCATCGGTTGATCATAGTATTAATATAATTTGTCGGTCGAGTAATATTTCTCATACATGTATATCCATATTATAAGCACCCTATAACAGATAAATAACAATTTAATGAACAATGTGTTACTAGAGTTTTCTCACAGTCGTTATGTTGTGAGAGTCGTGCGTCGCGACGGACGTCGGCACACGGGGTGTTTGTTACATGTGCGTCGGACGCCCCCCGTCGTGCTGACACGAGGCCCCCGTGATTGGGTCATCATTAGCCCAACTTGTGATTCGGTGATAACAGCTTGCACCAGATCACTCGAGTTTTGCTGTCTCAACAGATATATGTACTGCAATCTATACGTTCCATTTCCGCAAACACAAGTCTAACATACATATGTATCTCAGTATCTATTTGTCGTAACCTATTATTTCATTGTTTATTACTTACTTATAATATGCGCGATTTTTACTTAACATTCTTGTATTGCATATATATTATATGTATGTATATTCGTATACATCTATATAGCATTTCCGGAGACACAAATCCACATATCCGTACATATAAATATGCTGTGTCGTGGTTCAAAATTGTTCAGAGTCTTATTAGAATATTCGTGTATTATTTCGCCATTTTCAGATTGAATAAACAAATAGTAAAATATTCCTTAAAAGAGGTATTTAATTTCAAACAGTAGTACGTAACTAATAAGTAATACTTAAAACTACAGTGGAATCCGCTTATAGTGAACTCACATATAGTGGAAACTAGCTTATAATCAACGTATACACTGACTGATTCCCGACTAAATACATATTTCACCTAATGTAAGTCAATTCGCATATAATGAACTCGCATATAGCGAACTTTCGGATATAGTGGACTAAATTTACTATTAAGTTCACTATATGCGAACTCCGGTAGGTTGTTAATGAATGAATTTTATACTAGCAACTTTTAACAGTTAAAGTAATGCGTATGCTAGTCTAGGTACACTTGCAATTTCGTGTGTACTGTGTCAGTTTAGCCTGTGAAAACGGGTGTGTATCTAAATGGAAGTTAAAAGTAAGAAACGTTCTTCATTTACAACTAATGATAAGTTTAAGATTATTCAATACATTATTGTAGATCTCAAGCACAGATTTGTGCAATAATGAAGTTGTCAAAATCTACCATCTCTAATACGTATTTATGAAAATTTTAAATAATCATTAATTTTAAAAAAATTAGTAAAATTTATTTTGTTTATTTACGTATAAATATGCATGTATAAGTAGAATATAATGCCAATAAAAATTTGAAAAATAAAATGTGTTTCGATTATAGTGAACACTTGTTTATAGTGAACCAAATTCCTGGTCCCTTCAGGGTTCACTATAAACGGATTCTACTGTATATATACTTTTAAATCTGAGGATGTCAGTCCAAACATAATATGTACGGAATACTTTTATGCATGAAGTTTATATACCATAAATAATTCATATGTGCTTTATAAAAAAAACTTTACCATAATTTTAAATTTGTAGATGTATCTATTGAAACGATTCTGTAATTTCGAATGATTATTAAATAATAAAATAGAATTTAAAAGTTTTACTAAATTTTGTATCAAATATTTACAAAAATAGTTGCAGAATTTGTGAAGATTACATTTATACGTTACAAATCTTAAATCCGAAGTATTTTTGTAATTAATTATGTGTGAAATATAATATGAAAATTATAATCAATCTACGAATAATAATCGCAGATAATTTAAACAATGTGTACGTATTATTTTATAAAAATTCTTTATACTATACACGTATAATATTCTACAATTAATTTGGAATCAAGTAATGTATAACATTATGGTATAATATGAAGTTTGAAGGGCGGAGGGTTGTGAATTCTAGTTAGACATTTCATCGCTTGATAGCGCACCCTACTGAGCTTTACTGACAAGCAGAGCCAGTAGATTAACAACGGACAAACTTTAAAGCTCATATGTTATCGACTGAGAGAGCTTTTATTAATCAGGGGTTCAAAACAGTTGGTTACTCTATATTTAAAATGTATTAATGCTTTTTTTAATATAATATTTTAACTGAATATTTTGTTCATTAACTTTGTGGTATTCTACTTAATTAAATAATCATAATGTAATATTACTAATAGTACAATATATAATATTAATTTATCTTTTTGTAAATTTCATTTAATATAAATACAGTTCTGTTTTAATAATAGAAGAATTGATTAGTTTCAAACTATAAACATATATAGTATTGAATTTACTTGCAACATTTTATTATGTAGTGAAATATTTTTAATACCGAATATTTTAATTTTGTGAATATATTTCAGGAATAATTGATTTGAAATTACAGGGATAAAACTTTCAGCTAAATAAGACCAAGGTAATGACTGAAATAAATAAATTTATCATATAAGTTTTTCAAAAATGATTAATATTATACGTTATAATAATAACTGTCATAGATTCAGTTAGACTGAATAAGATACGAGAATGGAATCCAATGATTCTGTTATGTCTGCGATGGTGATGTCTGTCTGACTTGTCCAAGTGTTAAGTGTCTTCCTACTACTTGTTAACCGCTAACTGCTGCAGTGTTTGTTCTCCAACTTGGTGGTCCGTCTTATCGTTCGTCCACATCTACACCTCAGCTTCTCAACGCCCATTCAAATTATATAATTGTACGTCTGGACGGACTGTTATATGCGAGAATGTTATCACTGCAATCTGTATACAAATACAACGATTAATAGTTAAAAGTTTTTCACTGTAGGAAAAAAAATTAATTATTTTACTAGAAAAATGTTATACGAATTGTCGTGTAATTTGGTAATGTTGATATCTATATTATCAGTTAACGAACCAATAAAACTAATGCAACATTTCTAGAACAAAGTTCAATTTAAATCTCGAATTAAAACAAAGAATATCGAATCTGTAGCATTAATATTATTTGATAGGTTTTAATTCGAGATTTAAGTTTGATCTCGTTCCAGAAACATAATTTTCTGTACATATAAACTACAATAATCTATTTTACTTGAAGCTTTTAATTATTATATTAAAATCAAATATTCAGTTTTTTTCTGACTTATTTTCGTAATATCTAATTTATTATTAATAATAATTATTTTTGTAAGTTTTGTGCAAAATTAGTAAACAATATACGTATATTTGATTGACTAATCAATGACCGTATTAAGTTGGAGAGTTTATATAGGAATATAGCGGGGATATTTGTTTTCATTTGATTTTGCAAACAGGAACTTCCGTTTGTCTTGTATGGTCTGCATTGACGGGCATTGGCAGTTCCACTGTTCTCTCGCTATTACTTTCGGCAAATTCGTTGCTTGCGGATCGACCATTCATCGATATTGAATTACCTGTGTAAGTATTTCACGTACAATGATTTCAGATTGCATGCATTGTATGTACTTCCGCATCTATAGGTTTATATTGCGCAAATGTTAACGTGCAATGTAAGATGAACATTTGAGAAAAACTTTTATTTCCATTACAAATTTCATGGAAATAAAAAGTTAAATATCTTTTTCCGTTTTTAAGAATCAAAGTTAGTTAAAATAAGGTCAATACATGTATCACTAGTATTACAAATACATATTCAAATTATTTTCAGCACCAAAAATATCGAATTTTACTTAAATTCGATATAAGTTGAACTAAAAGCAGATATTTTCATTAATTAAACTAATGAAAAATACATAATTTGGTCAATTGGAACTAGTTGGAACGGAACTAATTTTATAAGTAATATATTGCGTTTTGAAAAAATCATTTAAAATTATTAGCTCAACCCTTTGCACTCCTTAATTATTTTTTTACCTACCAACAACTCCTTAATTTGCTACTGCCGGGACATAAGGTCATAAGTCTATTTTTTTCAATATTGCGTTTGGATCAAATTTGAAGTCACAATGTGAAATTTAATTAATTTTATACGTTATTCCTAAAATATTATTATCACGGAAAATTATAATGAACGAATTGAAATAAAAAATTTTTTTATATAATACATTTTTTAAATTTGTCGAACTCGAAATTCAAATTTTATACTTATTACCTTTTGCCCCGGCAGTAGCGAATTATTTTACAAAATAGATCAAAAAAGGGGTCTCAATAAAATGTTGTATTGCAACAATGCAGAGCGTGTAACAAATATTTTTTGTAGTAAGGTAGTAAATAAATAAAAATATATACATATATACAACCAATTTATTTACCTGAATTATTTATAATTTTTCAAAGAAAAAAATCTAATTTAAACACTTTAAATTATTTTAGAAATTGCATTGTATAATGTCGAGTCTAGCTCGACATTAAGTCAGTGTAAGAAAAAAAAAACAATTATTTAATATTACACGTGATTTTGAAATGTTCATGTTGAGAGTTAATACGAAATCGTTCACAATATTACATACAATTATGAGCAAATCAAATTTATTCATGTTAATATGCAGGCATAATTTTATGTTTTAAAACTTTTATTCATTGTATACCTACCTATATTCTGTCATTTTAATTTAAGTTATAATAATATGATGATAAGTATGTAGTAAGTACATATGTATAATTGTATGTCTTACTATGCATGTACTACATTCCGTTAATATTACGATTGTGTATGTATGTACATATTAAAATCTTCGAATTCTAAATCTTAATTCCATTGAATACATAAGAACCACTCATGTACATGCATAAATACAAATTATTTTCTGTTTGCTAAGCGATTCCGTTCGCTCGGCCTTGCGGCAATGAATTTAAATTAATATTTCATTGGAAGCGAATGCGACAGGGGGTCCTTTTTCTTCTCTTGGACCACAGGAAAGGCACCGGTAAGTTGTGTTTCGTCTTTATCAGCAATTTATTTCATGACCTGCCACTGTCCCCTCTGTTCTGCACTACCCCAGCCACCCTATCTTTCTTATTAATATACTGGTCATCTTATTTCATCTTACATGGACATGAAGTAAGATGAAATAATCCCTAATACAAACGGTTTGCTTGACTTTGAACAGATTATGGATCGAATTAATATGTACGTACATTTTAATATTCATATCTGTGATGAAGACCGCCAACAGCAGAGAAGATTTTGCGGATGAATTGTTTTAATGAAGTGGATTTTATCATTGCGATTATTTCTTGAATATTCCAGTTTTGTGATTTATAAATTGCAATATTCTTACCCCCGCCGTGTGCTATTTGGCATTTATAGGATAAATTATTGTCATCAAAATTTTGGTTATTTTTCGAGTTTAATTGAAGTTAAATTTATAATAGGTACATTTCAAAATATAACTTCAAATCACTTTTTTCAATTCAATAATTTTTTTGCAAATTTATATACTAAAGATTTTATATTTATTAGATAGACACTTTATACAAGTATTTTTTCCAGATAGCAATTTTAATCATAAAATTATGTTGATATGAAATAATAAAAAGTTTAACAGTAGTGGTATTGGGACAAATTTTTGGATTCAATATTAAATTCATCTGAATTGATATAAGTATTAGAAAATTAGATATATTATTATTTATACAAAAAATTTTATTTTGCTTGAAATGATGTCAATGTCCGTAATATTATATTTCATAATTATATTTATATTAGACTTGCCTATAATTAGCTGTTTTCACCTTGGATACGAGATACGAAAAGAAGCCCATAACACCCTAGGGCATCATAAGCGGTCGTAATGTTCATTACGTCCGCTTATTACGCCCTCTAATCATTAACTTCATTTCTATATAAAAATTACAACAAAAACTATGGATATGCAATACTATACTAATCATTAATTTTATTTCTACATAAAAATTACAATATAAGATGAAAACATGGGTATACAATGCTATCTATTTGTTAACAACATTTCCGAAATGAAAATGACAGTTATATTACACTTGCCTATTATTAGCTATTTTCACCTTGGATACGAAATACAAAGTCCTTGGCAGCGCATATGTCATAATTATTTTGAACTGTCATAGGCAATTTATTTTTGATAAAAATAATAGGAAAGTTAAATATAAAGTCTTGTATGCACCACGGGTGTTACTAGATGATTATGTCCATCGTGCGACATCCTTCCCTCGGGCTGGATCATCGTCACCCTCCGGGCATAATCATCGTCTTAACGCCCTTGGTACATAAATAACTATTTATGTTATTATACATACATCATTATTATTAGTGATATTAGTTGTAGTCATTAATAATTATTAATAACAATTGCATTGAAAGAAATGCCCTTTCGATACTTAGATATACATGTAAAAATATGACTACTGAATACTGTGAATAGGAATATTTAAATTATGATCTGAATATATTTTCCCTCAATTCTATGAACTCTTAAATTAATGAGTAGAGATTAATTATAGGACGTCTAGTTGTTTTTTCACCTGTATACGCTGGGTACCTCTATACATACGTACGTACCGAGTTTACTTACATTTTAAAATGCACCCCTTCTGGCCGTCCGAACTAAGTCGACGACTAACGAGGACGCACGAAGGTTGAGCCGACCAATCATGAGCTGGGTCGGCCTACTTGTTGAGAATTTTTAATTATACCTGCCCACAACTTTTGTTTAGCTTTTTTTTTATTTTTTTTTTTGCATCCATTATTAAGAGTGCTAGGTCTGTATAAGGTAGGTATTCATTAAAACGATTTGAAAGTGTTGAGATTTGTATATAGGTTCTTATGCAAGCTTTATAGAACGAACACACATTTATCTTGTAGATGATTGTTGTGTAAATTTTAATAAAACATATGCAACAACTGTACACGGTTCGGTCCATTTAAATGTGAAAGTTATTACTTGACGTGCTGACATATACCAATTAGTAACAGCCAATTAATTAAACACCAATTATCATAATTGAACACATCGTTTCCAATTAAGCGTGTACACTGTTTGACACTAATTGTTAGAGCTTTTGGCACAAGCGACTTTCAACCGTAAATACAATTGCACTTGTGTATCTGTGTACGCTGCTCTCACAATACCATCACGACACGATCCACCTCCTACCACTATTCTCACATGCGAGTCTAGTCGTTATGTAACATTCACAATAGTAAGAATGTACCGGGCATCCGGTGTACCAATGAGAACGCTCCGCAGAGGGTTGTTATTGGTTGAACTGTAAGGCCACGCCTACACTTGGCTGTGCCCCCTTTCATCGCAAATATTAGGGAGTATCTATGCGAGACCCTTCGTCGTTCAGAGCCAGTTTTTCAAATTGATGTAGTCAGTGCGATCTAATGTACCCTGCCGAGCAGTTCTCATTTCCCGACGGTTGTGAATCAAAACAATGACTGATTAATAGGGGACTTTATACTTCTATCTAACTATATCTACCTATTATATATACAGTGTGCGAGTGAGTGTGTGTGCGTGTGTGTAGTGGTTCGTGAACTCTGCATCTATTTACCTAATGTCACGATAAAATACCTACGTATTAGGTATAAATATTATAAAGAGTCTAATATTAGAGTTTATATTTGAAATCAACATAAACGTTGTGATAACACATCGAACAACAACACGGTACAACGATATTTCAAACTATCGCACTTTTTATATAAATCTCTCACAGTGTGTTATGAGTAAAATTATGACAAAGTTATGAAGTTTGAAACTGAAACAGTTGATGTTTTCGAATTAACGTATAACGGATGAGTAAAATGACGTAAAGTGATTGATTAGAAACGTATGCGCGCGGCTCTGTCACCATGAACAATGAAAGTGTAGAAAATACAATTCACGTTACTGCCCCGAGTATTCTGAATAAACCATCCCAAACCATGCCTCAACGTTCACCGTTCGCCATTCAGGAGTTGCTGGGCCTGGGCGACAGCCAGCACCGGTCTCCTACGGCCGCCGTGTCGGCGATAACACCCAATATGTACCCGACACAACGACACATACAGCCGCCGACATGTTTTCCATCCGATCCGGGTTTCAATCATCACCACATGACGATGGCAGCGAGTCGGATGGCGTATTTCAATGCTCAGGCCGCGGTGGCGGCGGCATTTTTGCCCCATAACATTGCCGCCGCCGCCGGGATGTCCGCCAACCCTAGCGCGGGTTCGCCCGCCGCCGTGCTGGGGTTAGCGGGCCACCAGCCCAACTCGACGCCCGGTAAGCGCCACATATTTCTTATCTATTCGACTTGTTTATTTAAACAGATATTAGTATAATTCACTTATAGGTTATGCAGATTTAAATATATTTTATTTAAAAGATCAAATTTTATTTTTCTAACGGAATTATTTTTATTTTATTGTAAGTTTGGATAGAAGAATATTTTTCAGTAGTGTATGTTATGTTAGTTTAAATTATATTTCTTTATTGTTACTTGCGTAAATGCCCAATAGCGAGCAATATTTAACTGACAAACAACGACAATTTTAGTATCAATGGCAACAGTTTTTGTAGATTAAAAATATAACTTTCTATTTAAAGTCAATGTGGAGCTAATAAAGTTGCTCACTGTAAGTATAATTTATATCAGGTATATATAAAAAGTATCTTTTAAATTAATAATGTAAAGAAACATCATGTAAATATTTTTTTCAGATATAATATCAAAATATACAAACTAATGACTTCATGGTATATTTTTACACATGAAATATGAATATTAAAGTTAAATGTGTAAAAATTTGTATTTAAATAGCTATATATTTACACTGAAAAATTTATGTTACAAAATACATATATCCTCGTTCTCTCTATTTTGACATGTAACAAAAAACGCTTTTATCACAAAAAAATAAACTACTGGATGCATGAAAATAAAAAAAAAATCAAATATACGCATTGCAAATACACAGAAAAAAATAAAACGGCTAATTAAAATAAATATTTTAGTCCGAGTACACAAGGGTATCAAAATGTTGATGTTGTCGTTGAATTTTTATCAAAAGCCATTTTAACGTTGATAATGGCAGTAGTAACGTAATAATGTGTGTGTGTGTATGTAATTTTATCTAGAAATTGGATATTTGTTCATGTAGTACGACAGTGTCGATGATGCATGCATGCATGTAGCGTAGGCCCATATCTCGACGTCGGCTACGGTACGGTAGCGGAGCCGAGCCGTGCCGTCTAACGAGGATCAATGGCTCATTATGCCCTCATCTGGACACATTGTTAATTGGTAACTCGATAATTCCCTGATTAGATATATTATACCTGCTTGAGTTCGCTTGCCCGGGCGTCGTTCTATCCGTACTACGATACGGGGTTTTGTACAAACGAGAAGTTGCAGGATACAACATGCAAACACAGGCTACCAGTATCTGTCGTAGTATAACTTGTCATGTGTATATCACAACACTGTATAATCGTATTTCATATTACTATAATACTTATCAACGAATACCTATCTGTTTATTCAAATTTTAACTGTAGCAAAAACAGTTGCGAGTGCAATTATATCATCTAAAGAAGATAATAAATAATTACCTTAATTATTAATAGATTGATATTATATTACCTTTTGAAATTCTATTTATACATACTTTAGAATGTAACTATATATTACTTATATTTTGCTAAATGTATACAGCAAATAAGTAATGAATACCTAAAACAGATTATTATTATCAAATATTGTTATACATTATTATCTATCATACAGATACAAGCAATTATTTTTTACTTTCAAAGTATAAAATCGACATTAATAATGTAACTATGGAAATTTGTTAAGTATTGATTATACAATAATATTTCTATACGTAGATAGGTAGATATATGCATATGTGGATAACAATATTACTTTCATTTAAATGATTATAGCAGTAGGTATAATTAATTCATTAATATCATTTTACAGTTGAATGAAATGTAATAGTTCATTAACTAATGTATGTTTTAATAATTAATTTAGTATATACCCGTATATATTTTCATACTCTCTCGCTCTGTAATATATAATTCAGTATTAATATAAAGGTATACCTATATTATAAAAGTATATTTTGTAATTGTAATTTAGGTAATTATGTTTCACCTAACCGAAACTTTCCTTTTAAAAATTCATTAATTATTTTCTCATATTACTTTCAGGCTCTTTTTACTTATACGTACCTATGTTGTTATATGTATTACCATACATTAACTAACTATATCGATTAGTAACGTAATCTATAACAATAATTCATTTTAAAAGATTTACAGTTCACTTCTAAATATTTGTCCTCACAAATTACTCCGTTAACATGCAAGCAATCGTAATTATAGAATGACGAAGGTTACCGGGATAAAAGAAAATATATCTAAATTACTAATTCGATTAAGCGTTTCGATTAAAATATCAGAACATTTCGTGCGTATCGCAAGCTGTCTCGTATTGAAATGCTGCCGAATGTTGCAAGCGAATCTCGCCCTTATGTGTAGGAGGCGGTAGAGGTGAGTGTGGATTGCGCGTAACGTTGACGGGGTCGCTTTTAACACACAGTGTGTTGTACAGTCCGCGTCGCGAACGCGTCAGCCCCCTGCGGAGCATTGTGCGGCCTGTCATTCGTCTCCAGATCCGTACAACACTCATATTGCTCCTCGTCATATGCAGTCCGCAGTCGCACTCTGCTTTTAATTTCATTTACCAAACTGCAACGTGCATCCGATATTTCTCAAACGAATTCATACACATATATGTTTTTACTAGTTTCGGGCATGGAGATTTCGATGCGTGGATGTATGATAAAATATAATCTGTAATTGTGTACACAGACAAATACTATTAGGAGAAATAACTCGTCTTAACAGTAATAAGAGCATTAAACTATTTGGTTAAAAAATATATTTTTAATAATCTTTTATTTATTGAGCTACACTCGTTTAACTAATTTTAAATCAAATATAGCAAAAAAGAAAGTGCTTATTATAATTTTCCTATAATGTAACTATCCAGTTTTATAATTAATGCAGGAATATATCTATATTTACTTTTGAAAATATTTTGCAAAAAATCATTTTTTTTAATGCTAGGTATGCTAGTAATGATTTATAATTCAAAGTAATTTGAATTACCAATACTTAAAAACAACAAATATATATTTGAAAGTATAATGTAGATTTACAAAATAATTGATATTAAATTAACAATATGTATATGTAAGCGATGTTACCTGTATTCTATAATCTTATTTGGTATCTACTTGCATCCAGCTTTACTAATGCTAGGTACATTTGTTGATGTACAACATCCCGTACTGCGGACTGTAATGCACGACTGCAGACTACACGTGGCGCATATTCACAGCTCCGTAATTTCTGTGGTGTGATTCTTTGTCCCATCGTCCCCTCCTCGCACCTTGAGGGGTCACGACGCGAGCCCCGTTTTAGGCCTGCGCCCCCGTCAGCTGTAGTCGTACCTATACAGACTCGACTGATCAGGTTACAACCATATATACACACACACGCACATCACTGTCTGTATATATTCTGTATATGTGCAAAACGTCTTACTGTATCTAAGTCTATGTATGTAGGTATGTGTGATCTACAACAGTCACAGCCAGTTACTTATTCGCCTGCTGTAATTTACTGGTGAATTATATATGTATGTTATCTTGTAATACATGCGTCAAGTATTGATAAAATATCGGATCTAGTCTGTTTGTCTACAGAGACGGACTTGACTTAATTTTTTAATCACACCTAATATTATTTTTAGTTAATTTTTTCCTAAATCAAAATCAAACCTAGTATTTTGATCAACAAAATAATTTTATTTAATATTAATTCAGATTATCCGTTTCACAGATCTCATGATATCGTACTATGAATCAGATAATAAATTACTTCCGGTAGTTCACTGTAATAAATAAGAATTCTGTTTTTAACAAATTTTCACCATATTTTTCTCTCTGATTTTATTTTTCGTGTTTTCTCGTATAATATTCGCGAGATCATTCACGCATATAGATATAAGTGAATGGTTCTACACTACATAAGTAGGTAGGTATAGTACAGACGTTATAACACAACACGGCATACATACCGACACGCGGGGGCGTGTGTTTGTGTACGTGAATGTACCGTATTGCACACCTTTCTATTCAGGTGTCCAACAGAATTAAACGCTGGCATTCAGTGTACCTACCGAGGTCGTGTCGTCCCTTCACACATACATACATATATACATGCATACATGCATACACGTGTATGTGTATGTACATATGTAGGTATGTGGTAAAACTCTTCACATTGCGTGTGAATTTACTATGCATACGTATTATTAGGTGGCTGCACTTATATACTCTATACTTGTATGTGTGCGTGTGTGTGTGTATTCTGTCCCTTATAAATACCTGTCTATACCGTACGATGACAAATATATGTTTCACACAACGTGTTTTACTATGCAAAAATGATTTGTCACTGGAAATTGTGCTGTACATATTGTATAATGTTGGCAGGGGAGTTTGAAAATGATTCGTACATTGCTAATAAGCATATGCACTTCATGTCTTCATAATAATAACCTGTCTGAGTATCGAGCGAGATTGCAGGTTTAAACTTGCATTCACATCATACATTGGTTCATGTTTGTATAGCTATAGATAGTACTAAATGTATTGTCACATATTTCTGTTATTAAACTTATATTCAACAATACTGAATGTTAATATATGTAAACGATCAGCTTTATTTCCTGATTCAGCTAAAAATTCTGTCTTGAAATTGTGAAAAATATATATCTGCGTTAATTACTTGTACTGTGGTGTGAACAATCTATATATTGCTACTGTTGCTAGTGATATTTCTGTGTGCAATACATATAGTAGAGGTTGGCCACCCTTACGATGCATGTATCGCTAGAGACAGAGGGCATATAACTATATATGTGTTTGCTAGGTGCTAGTATATGCACTGTACTAGTATGTCACGTGACTACTCTATATCCTCTGTGTAAATTTGTACGACGCGACGCCCAAACTCCGCTGATTTGTGTACGCAAATGAAATTCCGAAATTAAGTAACGTGTCTGTGAAAGTAATTAAGCCACAAGATAGCTTATTGTAGCGTCTGCACAGCGCGCCCGGAGTTGTTCTGGAGTTCCGGCGATGCTTTCACTACCATGGGCGCCGTCATGAACATTTCATAGCAGGGAACTATTTGTAAATTTATTCAATAATATTTACTATCTAAAATAACATATGTTATTTTTCTATTTAATTGTAAATATACAATAAGTTTATAAACAAGCATACATATATCAAATTTCAATAGCTAATATGTAATTACCCTTAAAGCAAGATTTATAAATCACTATGCATATTTAAATATTAATCTATAAATAATAAACTATAAATAACTAGAGTTAATAATTATTTCCAGTTATTTAACCTGTCCATTTATACACTTATAATAATTTCAAATTGTTTAATAGAAATGAATGATGATGAGCGATATCTCTTTCTGAATACATTACAGAATAAAATTGATTAATACAGTGCGATCTCGATAATCCGAAGTTCAGTAGTCCGGATTCTTTGGTAATTCGGACAAGCATTTCGATTGCATCTCGTTAATCGGGACCTGCGTTTTTTTATTAAATTCTAAGTGTGTATTTCATACATATTATAAAGGAAAACTGAAACCGATCGTGGGGGGTTCTTTTAACTTCAGGATACAGAATAAAGTACCGGCTACCGGCATAGTTGCTTAGTTATTTGTAGTTACATATTCGCCATGCAGTCACATAGATACGTAGTGTGTTCAACCGCGTGTTATTTTAAGTGCTACATATAAACATTTTTATACACACACAAGTCAAAATGCATAAGAATATATAATAAATATAAAATATCATAAATTCACCTGCATAAAGTGGACAGAAGAAAATAATATCTCACATGATATTCTTGTACTTCAGAGATTAAAAGAAACGGCTTTTATAATGAACCAGAAAAAGGTCAAGCAAACGAAAATTACAAATTATTTCACAAAATAATATAAAATATAATACGTATGCAATCTGTATTACATATTTTTTTGTTTATATACTATATTCTATTTGGTTTGTATTACATATGTCACTTTCTAATAAAAAACTGTCCCGCTCCAGTAATCCGAATTATTTACTAATCCGGATCACTACGATTTTAATTAGTCCGGATTATCGAGGTCGTACTGTATACAAAATTTGAGATTCAAACTAAGATTACTACGCCCCTGTAATTAAAAGCTAGTGCTAGTGCAAGTATGTATGTGCGTGCATGCGTGTGTATGTGTGTGTGTGTATGTGGCAACTTGAATTCCACACATTCTTGCATTATATTATTCTTGTGCAATTATGTTGCACAGTTTCGTTGGCATCGTGTGTGCATAGTCTTAGAGTTGGTTTATTGTTGAAATTAAAGCTCGTATGTTTTGGTCCCTTACTAGAAACAACTACTGGCACATGCCCTCGGTGTGTGTGTGTGTATGTGTACATATATATAGATATAAACTCCTACAGAGTCACCCGGCCCAGCTGAATACAGCTAGTCTAGTTTAACTGTTCATATACACCATTTACCCTATGACTCTAAATGGAAATTAAGCTTGAATTAGCAAATTTTGTTAAATTATATTTGTGTTTGTAAGTTTCATAATACTGCTACTGAAATGCAGTATGGCAAAGTATACAGTTTTAAAAGAAAATTATGAAATTTATAACTAAATAAACCCTTGCGAAAATATAAAAGTGGTTTTAAAAAGTTCACTGGGTATTAGGTTCCATAATAATAATGATCGTACACGCATTTAATTCTCTCTCGTCGGCGCTCAAATAAACTTGATTAAAATATTAAGAATCCCATAGCTTAATTATACACGAAGTACCTTAATTTAGATGCCCGTATTCGGTAGAAAAAGCAACCGTTTCAAGTTACATGTAAAATTATTGTATTATTATTATTGCCGTTTTGCTAAGACGTACATGTGAATTAGAGAGAGAGAGAGTGAGGGCCTAGGAATAAGAATAAGATTAAGGAATGTCCGACGCACACAAGCGGATCACGTGACAGCTGGATAATAAAAGACTCAGGGGTAGATTTAATTAAACTTATTCATCTCGGTGTAAAGTGATGGGCCGCGTTTCTACTACTGTACGGCGGGCGGCGTTGCATTTGATTACGGCAGCACAGAACCCGGGAGAGATTCTTTGAATTTTTGACTTAATTGAGTCCAAGTCGAGCCAGTCTTCAGCGACAATCTCTTCAAATGACTTAATCAGTTGATTTCCTTTCGCCAAACCGGCTGGAACAAGAAAGAACTAGATTTTCTAGCATTCAGTACACCCTGCTGTACCTTACTTACCCTGCATAGTTAAATCATAGAATTATTATCACAAAGCTAGTGTATCCGTATAGATACATACTTGTAAAATAATTTTACAAAAATTACAAAAGAAATCAAATGCATTGAATATTGTATCATATTTAAATTCAATAATACGACAAATGCATAAAACATGTGAATATTTAATTTTTTTCACTGAATATTATTGTCCCATATATGATTGGTTTTGCCTTTTTTAATTACATATCCGTGTTGGGAAAATATAAAAATGTACATTACAAATTCCTGTTAAAAATGTATTTACCGCAGGTATTAATTAATTCTAAAATTTAATATTTCTCTGGCAGATTTTAATTTAAAAATTAATTAAAATATTAGCCTCCAATAAAGTAGAAATAAATTGGAACGTTTTAAACCATATATTTTTTTTATATACGTATATAAAAACGTAGATATAATGTTGGTACTGTAAATATTCCATTTATAACTCGAATTAGGTTAAATATAATTTGTGGAATAATTTGCGAATTTTTACTCAAATAAAAATGATATTATTACAATTGTATGCTCTAGTATGATATCTGAATATGAAATAGATAAATCTTTTTTAAGCTCTATGTACACAAACTATTATAACTACTGTTGCTAAGTTTGTAGTAAGTTGTGTTGCCTAAATGTTGTTTAATGTTACACTAAACGCATCAAATTCAGTAATTTGCATTCAATAACTAGTAAATTTATACAATTATTTTTAGAAAAACAGTCTAGACTCAAAATAAATATCTTTACTATTACTGGTAAATGTATACATTTACTAGTAGATGTATACATTGACTGGGAACATGTAGTAAAAGCTTAATAAATGTATTTACTAGTAATTACATGCAATTACATGATATTACTGTAACATATCCACTACTCCTTATATGTATATTGTGTAACTAAACTACGTACATATACTTATGTGTAATATTGACTGAACTATGTATGTAAATGTAAACGAATAAGTGAAACGACACTGCTCTTATTACGGCTTGTTGCTGCTCTAGGCAATGGTGGTTCCGGCTATGGTATTTGCATGTTAGTATTAGTGTACCCCCGCCCCCCACATACACATACATACACACACGCACGTACACATACATATCCGTACATAGTTGCAGTATACCGAGCTCAATACATGTAGAAAATTGAATTATACAAAACAAAGCGGCTGGTGCCGACGAATGGTGCGCAGGGGTGGAATGAGGAGTGGGTGCGGGTGGCAGGGAAGCGAGACCGGAGGTTTCGTTACGGTTGTAATTAACTGCAACTCGATAATTAATTAGTTCCAACGAGTGCCGTTCGGCGGCGCCGTGGCTGCATTGCGCAACCAACTGATAAGTTTCAGATTCGCTTGCTATACCGTTAAATGACGCTAGGCGTCGCGACGTTATCTACTTGTATATACACTCATACATGTTTGTATATACACATATGTACATATACACAATTATTTCATATATGTATACATGCTATACACATACATATTCAGTGAAATAATATTTGACTGCTTGTGTTTTGTTAGCGTTCAACGTATACCAACCTTGCGAAGGCTCGTTTACAATGGATTAATTCTCGCGAAATGTACGGTGTTTTTTTATTGTACTGTGTTGGTAAACGTCACTGGATTTCGTTATAAAACTGAATCAACTGTGGGCGGTATAGCGAACTGGAATTAGATATTGCGCAAATGTGAAACACAAATTAGTGACCAATATCTAATTGAAGTTACAGCGCAATATTACGGATATAGCAACAAACAATTAGATATTCTCGGTACAATTAATAAATATATGTAACTATGTGTGGCAAAAAATGATTTATATTACAAGAAAATTAAATGAATCTACAAGGAGACATATTGAGTGCCGTTCTCCGATTGCTAAAAAAAGATATCTAATTTTAATACTGTATTAACAATGTAACTTATTTTAATTCTATTAACAAAATGCAAAGTTTAGTATATGTTAATTTGTTGGTTTTTTAATACTCCAGAAATAGTTTCCTCTTTTTAGATTCAGTAATTATTCGAGGATATTGAATAATACAAATTATCTTTAAATATCGCAACATGCCCAGGTGTACTTCGTATTTAGTTTAACCATTTTCATCCAAATCTCAACCATGTGTCATTATCTGTCAATGTGTTTTAGAATGTAACCAGAATATAGTCAGGACTTTCGACACTTGGGTGGGTGATGTACCTATGGTGAAAAGTATCCATTGTACACCAATTTGTACCGTACCATAACACCCTTTCACTACTGACCATGGTGCATTATCACTTTATGGTGTTGTCATTCAACAGCAGATGTATTTTTGTTACCACTGACAGATTTAATTCTTCTCGTTGTCAAAATA
Organism: Calosoma granatense; assembly: GCA_022063505.1. Classification (NCBI taxonomy): domain Eukaryota; kingdom Metazoa; phylum Arthropoda; class Insecta; order Coleoptera; family Carabidae; genus Calosoma; species Calosoma granatense. Next base: position 2,195,896 of record JAGJTL010000104.1, on the reverse strand, counting down.
TACTTGTACATTCGTCACTGAACTCTTCCATTGGTGAATGAAAGACTTCTAGTGATTTAGGATATCTTCAGTACGATGCAGCATTGTATATGTATAACGGTAATGCACACATGGCATAAGTAGAAAGCCGCTCTATCTACCCAGATATATTCAAGCACTGTGTAATCATGTTCTATGGAAATAGATAAATAAAAATTATTTTCAATCATATTATCTTCAAGAAGCAGAGGAAGAATTACATTTAACAATTGTTTTTAATCAGCAATGTCGGAGAATGATACTCGAAATAACAGTATCAACATTGTAAATCCTACATACGTTATATCCATGTAAATGGATAAGAATATAATAAGCTACAGTACGCATAATACTAGTAAGTACAAATTGTCCCCTAGTTTTGAATAGGACACATTCTTTAAATCCATTTAAAATATCATATTTCTGTCCGGAAAACCGATTGAAAAAGACACGCTTCCGTACTATTACTAAGTTAAGTGGCTGTCATACTCGGTATAAGACGACAATACTAGACAATCCGTGTTCTAGGGGCCTTTAAGTCCACATACATCCAACCATTCACACATAATGGACCATATTAAGCTGCTCCTTAGTCCTTGCTAGTCCGTACTGTCACCGCCCGTAAGGACCAACTTCGATTGTACGATATTGAGGCTCGTTTTAAACGTGTTTTGACCGCATCGTAATAGATGTTCTTTTGTGGGCACGTTTACAAGGATTTAGAAATATAATAGGCACATAGGTCCTTTGTAAATGTGGTGTGTAATCGTATATACATGGATATAGGTAAGGAATACATTTTCGACGGTTTTTCGCATATATTCCTTGCTCTATATTTGCTTCCACTGAATAAACATTATTATCAATGTATAAGATGTGTAATGTGTTATATTTGTTTCAGGATTCTCCCAGTTGAAAAATTCTTTCTCATCCGTTCCCGGGTCTTGTTTAACTGGTGAGTTTATAGTTTATTTTATGCTAATTGATTGATATACTTTAAGAATATATCTATCTTACTATTATACATAAGTTTGTTTTCTAAAGTTGTAAGTTACGGTCTCTGATTATAAGACTTATGACGTTAAACAGTTTATTTCATGATTCGTTCGTTATTACTACATGTGTTAAGTGCATTCTGTGTTGATAATGAATAGATTTAGATGGTTTTGCGATCTCGTATGTCTATAATATAGTACACTCAGGTGCATATATAATAGCAGAGATCATAATAAGCACGGTGGCGAGAGTGGTATCACGACGTTGACTAATACACACTGTGATTAGGCCATATATACGTGTGTGTGTGGATGTGTGTACATTACGGTGTATGTACATACATGTATAAATGTGTATACATGTATATCTGTGTGTATGTGTGTAATGGCTCAGGTCGCATTTGCTATTCGACCGGTTTCAGGGCGAGACCTGGCGGCCATTCAGACGTCTGTCAAACCGACACTAAAGATCCTGACACCCTTCTACGTTCAACTCTCTCTTACTCCTTCTACTAAACTCCTATTATTCATCACTCACACACACACATATACATACAGGTAAATACACCAATACTAATACATACATACAATGTACTATTCTAGAGAGCACGCGTGAGATAAGCAATCTGAGAATAGAGTTCGCACGTTCAAATTGCACTTCTCAAAACAATGATATACGTGTAGGTATATATTATACCTTCGTACAACAATATCACTGTGTATGTGTGTATATACATGTGTATATCTATATATACTTGATGTCAGTATACATGTACATATATGTTAGGATATGTGAAATATTTTTTGCCTATCTCCGCTTTCCAATTCTTTTTGTATATTAACATATATGTAAATTCAACTTTCTACAAGAACATTTTATAAACAAGAGAATTTAATAAAATTTATATTTAGAGTATTTATATTCGTAGTGATATTCTGTCTAAATCTAAATCTTCTACAGCTCGAAAATAAAAACGAACGACAAAAATACTATTATAAGAGTTTTGGGAAACAGTGTATTTTTCTTCAAATATATGACTTACACTCGTTTAAATTTTCTAACATTTATTAAATTAACTACATAAAAACATTAATGATGACATGTAAAATATATTTTCAAATCTACTCAGTCAGCTAAACGGTTGATTCATTCGCATATCAATTAGTGTCAAAGTTCTAACGATGTCTTGATTTAATTTAGTGTAATGTACAGTTTAAAAATATTCATAACAACGTACGTACGTCTGATATGTGCGTGTGTATCTGTGTCCACGTGTCTGTATCAACTAATCTGATTAAAACATCACATGAATCATTTACTACAGCGCCGCTATATGTACATGTTAGCTACGCGTTAATACTCGTATCACACGCGTCATTTAACACTTTGCTTGTTTTATCTTCAACTCACTTGTGTACAGTTAGTGTACAAGCTAATGTTTTGCTTATTCTTACAAGATTCTATTTATTACAACGGAACGGTTTAAACAAATGTTTTCAATGTGATTTCATATGATGTGACATTAAAATTTATAATATATTTCATGAATATTCCAGCTAATAATATTAAGTGCGATTTTATAAATATCTACATCGTTATTAACACTATGTTGTTTATAAACTTAATTTGATATTTTTAGTATTATTGCTCATGTAAGGGATATAGGTTTATTATAGCTATTATCTATGAATAAAACTCCTTATAATGATAAATAATATTGTAATAATAAGTAGCATATTTCATTAGACGCTACACATATTTATTGTAATACATTTACCAAGTATGATTTAATTCTGACGAAATTTACATGTTACATATTTCATTATACTATGAATAATGCGACAAGTTTTCACGTACAGTGCGACCTCGATAATCCGAAATTTAGTAGTCCGGATTCTTCATAATCCGAACAAGTATTTCGATTGCATTGTGTCCTTTATAATCCGGATTTGATAGCACTCGTTAATCTGGACCTGCCTTTTTATTAAATTCTAAGTGTGTATTTCATATATATTATAAAGGAAAACTGAAACCGATCGTGAGGGGGTTCCTTTAACTTCAGGATGCAGAATAAAGTACCGGCTACCGGCATAGTTGCTTAGTTATTTGTAGTTACATATTCGCCATTTAGTCACACAGCTACATAGTGTGTTCAACCGCGAGTTATTTGCAGTGCTACATATAAACATTTTTATACACACATAAATTAAAATGCATACGAATATATAATAAATATAAAATATCATAAATTCACCTGCATAAAGTGGACAGAAGAAAAAAATATCTCACATGATTTTCTTGTACTTCAGAAATTAAAAGAATCGGCTTATATAATGAACCCGAAAAAGGTCAAGCAAACAAAAATTACAAAATACTTCACAAAATAATATAAAATTTAATAATTATGCATTCTGTATTACAAAATTTTTTGTTTATATACTATGTTGTATTTGTTTTATATTACATATTTCACTTTCCAATAAAAGACAGTCTCGCTCTAGTAATCTGAATTATTTACTAATCGGGATCACCGCGGTTTTAATTAGTCCGGATTATCGAGGTTGTACAGTATTAAAATAAAATGATATACTCGTATTCTATAAGAAGTTTAATATTTATTCTAAAAAATATATAAGTTTAATGCTTATCGCTAAGAAATATTACAATTACTTATATGAAATATTACAAGTGATGTAAGGTTGTAAGTAGTAAACAGTAGAATGGTGTTATTGACTGTTTGAAAATACCAGCATTGTAACGTAACGCGGCCGGTGCCCGAGTACATGTACTCTGTGTGTATAGTTACTAATTATATTTCTCACAAAGCGTAATGAACAAGAAGTGCCCGTGCACTTGTTTGCTCTAACTGTAACTGTCAGAAAAGAGCAGAAAATATAGGGCAACATTATATCACGTTTCCATTCATACATACACATGCTGAACACATAACAAAGTGTGTGGATTTTTTTGCTTGAATTGTGATTGTATTTAATTCAAGTTAAAAATTAATAACAAAGTATATCTCGTTATTAATTTATAGTATTGTCGCTATATGTTATCCATTACAAAATAAGAAAAATTAGGAATATCAAATATATTTAACATATTTTTAAATTTTCAGGAGATAAGATAAATATTCTGTTAATTACTGCCTGATGAATTAGTGTTGTTGTGTATTTTATATAAGGTTTTCTTTTCAAGTTGTAAGTATATTGAAATTAGATTTGCGCTTATGTTCATATTTGAAGCATATGCAGTATTCATTTGGTCGTACAAGATCCACACAGTAAACACGCAAACAAGCTGAACATTACTCACAGATCTATTGTCTCCGGAAACAACACATCCGCCATTTTGCAATATGGCGATCGCAGTACCGTCTCTGTCTTGCACACACACACATACTACTATATCATAACACTCGCTCGCACATACATACATACACACATGCATAAACGAATATCGCGAGTTTCTTTTCAACCCCCCTCCGCCACCACTGGTTGACACTCGTTTCACCCCGCTCCATGCTACACAACGATATGATCGACCAAATGAACATTCAACATTCACGCTCTATTCAACGATCGTACCGGAATTAATCATTTCTGTAGATGAATAATTAGTGTGAATATAATTGGAACTGTAAAAATATGTTCTGTAATTTTTCTATTCAGAGCCTGAATCGACATTACCAGGTGCCTGTATGTAAATGCTACGAAAGAACTCATTAAATTGTAGGTAAATATATTTTACATATATAATAATTATTCATAAGTTGCGTCTTTCAACCTTCCCTCGTATTTGGAATGAATAAATAAACAACTACATTTATATAAACTGTAAGCGCATCGAATACTAGAATATTTTCTAAAATAATTGATTATATCCCTGTTTGCACAACATGTTTACCTAAATACTTATAACAAATTTCTACGTAATAGCACATTATTATATTCTTTATGTGAATGCAAGTAAATATTGGATATTTGAAAAAGTATAGAAGAAGCCTAATCCGTATTAATTAGAGTATTAGATAATATTATTGAAAAGAGTAAATTATGTCCGAGATTCAATATGTAAACTGTGTCCTTGGTCGCACACCAGCATGTGTGTATGTATGTGCGTATGCAACATCAGCGAAGATAAGAAGGTATTTTCAATTGTAAACATTTTATAATACGAGTGGCAATATGGCCGCCGGCATCTGGAATACTCACTGGAGCAGCAGCACACACTAGCATCATTGAGCAGAGAGAGAGAGTGAGAGATAGTATGGGAAAGTAATAGCAAGAGGAAGAGAGGTAACTCGGATGAGGGTTCATAATGAGCTTCTGACGAGCTACCCTCGCACAGTTATGACTTCAGGGGGGTTACTGAGGGTTCCTTACGCACCAAGAAATTATTATATCCACTGCTTGCCCGTGGATCAAATTGGCGTCGCTTCGTTGTATACTATATGTATGTATATGTAAACCTCCACCTGCGTACACCCCTCTTCACTAATATTCTACCACCCACCTACCTACACCCTACAGCAACTTCTCTATACAGTACATAAGTATAGTTACGTAAACATACATTGAATTTCTACTGACGCCACTTGCAAAGCTTTACCTTGTACTAACCTGTTAAAAGTCTGTAATGTGGTTGTTTTTTTATATTATCTCTTCAAATTAAAATGTTTTTTATTTAACTCTATCCCGTTATTATTTCATCATTTCAACAAGAGCGTGATAAAGAGAATGTTTTCTAATTAAATTATGTCATTAACATTCTTACTAGTGATAAAGACCCAATGATAAATAACAGCACTCACAACGAAGGTAATCATAATTGAACGACCAATTTCTAAACAAAGTTGATGTAATAATTTGTCTATTATACTCATTACTGTATTATCATAATGAAATAGTAATGTCAACAGGTTTTAACAGGCCTCTCTATAGGGCATTGAATGTATTATATTGTCAAACGTCAATAACAAAAATATTATTTGAACCACTGACACGACAACGATTAAAATGTCGAAACGAAATTTTGACAGCAATATTTACATGTAGGTATACATGTTGATTTATGATACAATACCTATAAAGATATATTTATGGATTATATGACTGTATACAGGTGCTATAGGAAAAAATATTTTATAGAATTAAATAACAAACATTTTTTTTCTCAGAAAATTAGACACCGTTGGAGGTGTGTGTCTAATAAACTGTTGATGAAAAAAAACGTAAAAAGACATCAATTTACGGAAACGAAAGCACACTTAACGGTTAGAACAATATAGCTACCTAACCTAACCCGAGCGATGAATCCGGCGGCAATGTGTCGTTTGAAGTTAAAACGTTCAGCACGCAATTATCAGTTACTAATTATAGAAACCCAAAGTGACAATTACTGTTCTACACAATCCACTCTCTCTCTCTCTCTCTCGCACTTGCTCTCTTTGTCGTAATAACTTAATAATTTTAATTGGATATTTGCCTGAAGAGACGTGAGCGCTTTTGTCAACTCCGCATAAACTTATTTAGGCACAATTTGCTTTATTTGTGCTTGTAGTAGGGGGTGTGAAACCGTCCCTGCCTCTCTCTCTCTTTCTCTCTCTAACTCTCCCTCTGCTCCCCTCGCGCAGTGTATCTCTGCCGATTTTCAAATGTTCTCTCTTGAAAATGACAAAGGAAAAAACATCTTCCGCAAACAAGTAATTATTTTTAACAGGTCTGTCTTGAAAAGTGTGTAATCGTCTGAGAAATTATAATGGCCGAGAAAAATTGGACATTACCGAAGATTTACAGTGTATGTGTTGTGTACATTTACACGACAGCAACGCAATATTTTATTTATCTTGAAGCATGTCATATATAATCAAAATATTGTAGGTACTATCTTATCGAATTTTAAACTCAATTTCAAGTAAGTATCGTGAATACTAGCACAGTACAAGCTCTCTTAACTGGCCACTACAGGACCGGATAGCAATTTGGCCGGTTAATACGACTGATATTCAAATGACGAGTATAACCATATCTATAGGTAAATACTGATCAAAATTAATGTACATAAATACATTACATATTAAAAATATGTATTAAGAATACATTACAGCATATGAAATAAACGGCCGGTTAAAGCGGCGTCCCGTTTATCCGTGACCGGTTAAGGCAACTTGTACTGTATTCTCAATTATTTAATGTAAATTAAACAATTTATTTAAGCGTAAACAATTTATTCAAATCAAGTTTTGAATTAAAAAATATAGGTAAATTGCGTTATTATCTTAATTTCGAGCAAGTGTTAAAGTTGGTTTATAATGTAGACTTAAATTCAAAAAACTCAAGATAAGCCCCTGTTTCTGTACTAGAGAGTAAATAATAATTAAATGGTGGGGCCTGAAAAACATTCCGGTAAACATAGACAATATATAGGGCCGTATGTATGTGTACAAGTAGGTATGTTATATGCCTATATATGCCAGCAATCTATTATTCCATTGATCAATATCATATTACTGGTTTTGGACCGGCCCAGAATTCGAACCATTTTCTTACAAATGTTGGTGTCGCGACGTGTGCTAGGGTCCCGTAGCTGTCAAAACCTAAAACACAATCTTTTCAATCTGTTTTACCTTAATCTCAACAAGTATAAGCTCTATTAATAGACCTCCATTCATAAGTATAGTTCAATGAACTACAACATATGAATAATGATGATTTGTAAATATAAACACGATCAAACAACTTTATCATTATAGTCAGTAATGTTATTTCATTGTCATGTTTTTATTTAAAAAAATGTAACTAACACAACATGAAACTATGTACGTGTCGTATATAGGTATACATAAGCACGAAAATAAAAACGAAAAACTTATTGTAATACATACATATGTATGTACGTATGTATTTAACATTATATATTTTGAAAGTCGGTTAGTTTTGTATGGATCCACGGTTTGGCTATATAATCTTTATGTAGAATAAGTTTGATTTTGTTTAGTACTGAAATAGTATTATAATTATCGGGGCAGTCCCTATTCGCTCCGCTTCTAATGGACAAAATAACGAATTTTGGTTCATTATAGGAGAAAGTTTGTTATAATCGAGTTCATTTTAACCGAGGATTTTTCACATGTTTGTACTGGGACTTTAAAAAAGGGTACATTATAACAGAGTGTCCATTACAAGCGAGTTCATTATAGGTAGATTCCACTATAGATATTTAGAAATTACGATTCCGTCCTTCTTTATGTAACTACTTATAATATGATATGTACAATGTATAAGTATTTTATGAAATCGTTCAGAAGGAGTTCTCTATTCTTTTGGCTCAAATCCGTGGTCGCCAATTATATTTCGTTTCCCCTGCGTTTCAAGATTTCACTGTAAAAGGAAAATTTTCAATGCAAAGTGTTTGTTAAAACTGTCAAACGACATGGAATATATTGGCAGTTTAAACAAGCTGAGACTTTTTTTCTGAAACCGTTCGTCTGTGTATATTTGTGCTTATTATTATTCCTCTTCTCTGTACGCACCTAACGTACGTGTTTTCTTATTCCACACTGTGAACTGACGATTATAATAACGTTTATTTTACCAAGAAGAAGAAAACCGTTTGACAATGCAAGTGGAAATAAACGCTTCAGACTATTTTAAACTTGTTTTTCTATTCATTGTATTTATTTAATAATTCTTATATTAGGATTCATAATTATCAACTATGTACTAGTTAACTAGATGAGATTCTAATCATTAGCCCATTACTTGTCCTGTATGTGTATGTAAGTTTGTTTGTTTGTTTGTTTATGTTGATGATGGTTGCCGCATGCTTACATATATGTGCATGTATGTGTATAGTTATGATATGTGCCACATTGCTGGTTGGCGCCACTGTCGTTCATATATCGTGTTACTTTCGGCGCGTCGTCTTCCGTTCAATTTGTTGTTTTTGTCGGACGTGTGTGTGTACGTTTCCTTTCGTATGCTTGAACTGTATCAATTGGTAGAATCAGTATTCCATATACGTACCCACATCTTTCTGTCTTCCTTCCGCTTGAACAAATAATTCACAAACATTGGTGTCTATACAAGTTGAAACATTTGTTGTGAACACTGTGGAAACTATACGTAGTATTAATGGATTCTTCAGAATCTACAAGTATTATAATAATGTATACTGGGATTTAAGACACTATAATATTGATCTAGTATATTGAAATATTTTACAGTTTAATCCATAAATATTCATTCGATCAGTTATATTTTCTATACTATACTACGTTCTTATACATATTTTCATCTCAACCTATTACAAGTAATCAGCTAAATTTTATACAGACCGCACATTATAAACGAACAGAAATTATATGGTTGAATGTATCGTGAAATGTGAATTAACTTGTTAACCTTAAAATGGAATGAAATTCTAAAGAATTCAGAAAATTTAAATAAATGCACTCGTATATATACGTACGAAACTGCTTCGGGCAACACGGATGACGTTGTGCAAATTCTTTAGTGCATTTTCCTTCAAAAAGGCTTGATAAATACACATATTCATACATGCATACAATATAATATTATGGGATATTGTAAAAATAATGGATATGAAAGGTGCAAATAAGGTAGTTTTATATTGTAAATTAATATTAATGTTTTGTTTCAGCATATAACGTACTGTTTCATGTTATACGTATCTATTGGGAGAGTATCTGAATGATTTTTTTCCTATATTGATATATAAACTAGTTTGTTTATACTGAGTAGTTTCCAGGGTCTCGGGTTACAATACTACTGCTAATGAGATACTTTAAAAGCTATTTTCAGCGTGTCCCCGACCTATTAGTCCTGCACAGGCAGGCAAGATGTTTCATTTTTATTTGTAGCTTTAAATGTTCCTACCGCCTGCCTAAAATAACAACACCATATAACTGTCGCCCTGTCAACACACTTGTCACTTGCAACATTATTATACACACATTATGCTACCACTTGACAATAAAATATAAGACATTTACCTAGTTATATCAACGTCTAATTGAGAAATTAGTTACCGAGTACAAGTACATTGAATAGCACTGAATATTTAACATGTATTATAGCTGTTAAACACTTTACTTATGAGTAACAAATTATAATAAGCTGTTAAAAGTAAAACAGTCGTTATATATTTTGTATGATTTTTCAAAAATAATTGGACCTCTAGAGTTCATTAGCATTTGAAGATGTAAATGATTGTATTCATTAGTTATTGCGCTTTGCACTTGAAATATCGAGTGAAGTGTGAGAACTGCCAACAAACTTAACGATTTTATTTTCATTTCTCAATAGAATTTCCAATAAACAGCTATTATTAGTAATTTATCGTTAATTTGGCACTCATATAAAAGAACATTTTGTTTACTTAATAACACTCTTAACTTGACTGACTATTGAATTAGAAAAAAATACAGAAATTGTAGATTCAAACATTGTAAATATAATTCTCTATAATTTCAATAGGTATTGGAATATTAAAAATATACACTGTTTATATAACCGTTATAGCTAATATTCGTTTGTGTTTGATTATACACGAGTTACGCATCTTGTTAGATCGGTGACCGATCAGTCAAACTGTGCTGATCGTAAGGAATGTATCTCGCGTTGTTTCGCTACCACGTTGCTACATGTTTGTGCACGTGCGTGTTATTGGGGCGCCGCCAGTAGCGCACAGTGTGGGGGCGGCAATGTTAGCTGCTGCTGCTACTGGTGGTGGTGGTGGTGGTGGTGTATCCTCACTTCATAGCTAACTTGATATTGATCTGGCTTGCGCACTGTCGCTACCAAGGCTCCTGGAGCCGCCGAACACTCGTTTGGCCCGAAACAACACTATGTAAATTACCATCCAATTCCATATACCACGGAAAGCCAGATTTACACACCTCGAAATAAGCACGACGGCCATACACACACACACAGAGATATAACTGGAAAACATCCATTGTCAATCGGTGTACTAAATATAGTACACTGTACATATACTATTATTACTATCATACATCAGTATTCATCATTTATTAGGATTATTACGTAATCAATCACTGTTTTCCAATTTATTTTATACTGATGAAATTTAGTCTTTTGTTACATTACACAAATGTAATAGGAGTATTATTAAATATATTCATGACTTTATAATATACACATATAATGCGAGATTATGATTGATTAAACGTAAATTAACACACAATTTAAGAATCGTAAAATGTACGTTTAATTTTTATCCATAAATGAATTTTGTTAATTCCGTTAACCAACTGTGTATGTATGTACCTAAATACTACATGTATATGTACATATATAGTGTAACCCAATATCACTGTAGGCCTTGTTCGTTTGCAGTTTTCACTCATATGTTGGTTAAACATCTGTCAACAGACCGCCCTCTACACTTACAAACCTGTTATTACATCCTATTATGATAATAATGATTATATGTTCCGAACATCACATACAGCAGCATGGAACAACATACTGTAACTACTATTGTATGAATGCACCGCCATGCACACACTCACTCAGTGACGTGGAAAGGGTTAAGTGAACGGGGTGCCCCTGGCTTATGAAATTATTTCATTTTATACTAAATGGGCGTGCGGGGTAACATCTATTATTTGAACGGCAACCAATCACACGATAGTTCCGGTACACGTTGTCTATTGTGCAACTGTTGTATCGCAGGAAATGACTGTTTCAAAATTTGGGGTTATGCCACGGAAAAAGGTTTCAAAATGAAACGATAGAAGATGAATTAATACAAGCTATTTCTAAACGTGTAGGTATGTTGAACAAAATTAATATGATGTGTATTTGTTCACTGTTCTTTTATTTAACAATGTTCTTAAATACTTTATATGTTTCAGATTAGATAAATATTTATTATTAATTAGCTCTAATGTTTGGTTTTGAAGAGCACACATTAATTTAAATTTTAAACTAATTACTTAAACATATGTTTGGTAATAAGGCTATACGTATTTGAGCATCCTGAACTCGAATTTTGTTAATTTGTTCTTTACCCGCGTCTATTTGTGTCCCGTGACCTGTACTCTCTTGAGCTGAGGTGTGAAACGGCCTGTGTGTAGGGCTCCACCTTCACAACGGGTGTCCGCCGTATCCCCTCACGTTCCCGCACGATCGCAGTACATAGAGTTTATAATATGCGTGTGTGTATGTGTTTGGTGCGTGCATGGCTGCTGCCACTCTTGATGACGGCTTTTTGACATGTGAATACGTCCACTACTACCAGTCATGTTGTATGAGAGAGTTGATTTTTTTTGTTTGAACGAATCATGGCCGCCGTTGGTATTTGATTGTATTTATGTTTTGAAAAAGGATTATATTTTATTTTTGATTCTAGGTTTCATAAATCATTGCAATAGGTATAAATATAAATGTTTGTAATTTTAATTAATGAATGTTATCTGTATAGATAATTTTCTCTGCTTCTATCTGGCTAACCTTAAATAAAATACAGATAGTTTCCTGATAAGATAAATATCATTTCATTAAACTACATAAAATATATGTATTTAGGCCATTTCCAAACGTAAATTAATTAAAACTTCCAATAAATTACAGAAACCAAGTCGTATACAGGAACGCCCATTTGTGTTCTGTAAAGAGAATTAATACTACGGAACTATGGTACACATATTCTCTTAGTATTTTCTCGTAATCTAATAATGTCTTGAGACTTAGATACACATTTATAAATTCCCCTTTTAAAAAGCATCTTCAAAGAGAAGATCTATGTCCGCCGAATCTAATAATCCGCCGGCCAACAAATGTCACTTGTGTATAGACCGGGGTGATTCAGTGGAAAAGGTCCTTCAGTTTTCTGTACAATTGGATTTCTTTTTGACCACCCGCGGTAAAATTTACAAGACTGCGGACTCATAAATCCTCTGTGATTGGATGTTATGGCCTTATTCGGTCGCATTAACGCACTCCCTCCCTGCCCCTTGTACGCCGCTGTGCGCACGCCCATATCTACCCTGCATCCCCCGCAAGGAACACTGTGATAGTGGACTCTTCCTGCTAACTCACCAGTGCAGAGATATCGTCACGTGATTTCATCGGTGTTTATCATTGCCTGCTACGATACTACTAGCTTTTGCTGGAGTCCGAATTGAAATATATGCCCTTGTTAAGCGACCGTAATCGCATCTTTGTGTTTTCGGCGATTAATTGAATGAACAAGTACACGGACTTTTATGCAGTTAGTCTAGAGATCAATGTGCATACTGTATAAGTTAAGACAAGCATTTCAGTTAATGAGATTTATGATACATGTATAAGAAATACTGTATTTTCAGTAGAGCGAATAATACCTACATCATACAAAGGTTATATTTACTTGAATTCAATGCTATTATTTATGATTAAACGTAATAGATGATGTAGAATAGTAAATAAATGCATTATGCATATAAACTGACTTGAATAAAATAGAAATTTAATATTTTTACTAAAGATTATAACGATTTGCAAGCAGGTATACATATAAAAAAAACTGTTAAAATCAAATTAAATTATGTTTTTAAATAAACCCGTACAGTTAGAAAGAGTATATGTGTTAATACATTTCTAGATAGGACACGTTTAAGCAATTATTTTACAAATTTAATAGCTGACGACGAAAAGTGCATTCGAATTTATTCGTGCTGTTACTTGCTAGAGCTTCACCGATGGCGGAATGGGACTTCGAGGCGCGGCAACGCGATGTAATACTTTAGAAACTCGGTACGCGAATTACGGAACAGCGTTGAATGTTCCCTATGTATGTACGTATGTTTGTACATTATGCTTTAACATTTTAAATGCGACTGTCTGATGCACTCTCCAGTTTTACGGCCAAAGAGAGTGCACTGTGCCGGGCGCGCGCAAATACTCAAACACACTAAACCCGTAAGACTGTTTTACACACTAACTCACATGAGCTCACAAACCAGTACTAAACTTTGAACGGCTATGACTTGGGTTTACGTTAGTTGCCGAGATATACGGGCCGTACGTGAGGGAATACAACATACCTTGTATATATCTATCTATCTATCTAGTATCTAGCTAATGCATGTATGTATGCAGGTGTTGTACGGTTTACTGAAACGGGTCCATACATAATTAACACGGTCTACGGATCTACACAAGAAACGGTTAGTGTATAATTAAACTGAAATGGTAACCAGTTATTCTAGCAAACGTTAGTTTCAAAATAAAATGATTATTATAGCCAAATTCAATGTGTATACTAAGTATTTAATTTCAACATAGTCAAATAGAATATTCACCTTTTTGTAATACGTGCATACATCTACTGTTTTTTAAGAAAAATTTTTGATTCTACGAATTAATTTCGTTTTAAATTTCTATCGATGTAAAAAATGAGTATGAACATCGCACCCTCTCTTCCCTTCTTTACTAAATTACAGCCATTCTGTTGTTTATGAAACACGTGGAATCGATATATACGTTCGTGTAGAAAAAAGCGAGCGAAAATAACGGGCGGTGCGTAGAGAAAAATACGATAAAATGAACGGTATCTTTCATTGTTCGATGTAAAATTGACAGACAGCCGAGTGAGAGAGAATGGAGGGCTTTTGGAAAAACGCAGTGAAATTTAAACCAGCCTGCGTGCAGATTGGTGCTGGCCCAAATGAAGTCTTTACCGAGGGAATAAACGGTTCTTTTACTAGGCAGTATTTTCCAAGGAGGGTTGTTTGTCGCACGGTGTGTTTTAAAAAGGGGAGACTTGTGGAAAACGCGTAATCTTATTTCATCTTGAACCATGAGCAGAGCGGGCCGGGCCGGGCCGGGGGGGAACGGAGGCACGTGGGGACCTTGTGACAAGCCACAGAACTCACACACACACACACATCAAGTCATCATCCTCATCGTGCCTTATACTTGTGATCTCTTGTAGAAAAAGACGCGGACAGGACTGTAATGCACGGATACATGATTGAAAATTACCTTGCTTATCATATTATATAACATAGTATTATTAGATTGTATTCGTTTTGTCATCAGCAAAAATTTTCTCTTACCTATAATTATAATACATAGTTTATCGCTAGAAACAAGTGTTTAAACTGTAATAATTCCTGAAAATATTCCATTAAACATATCGAACCAAAGAGTGTAATATGTATTCTAATCTCCGGTTATATGCCCAGATAAATGTAAATAAAGGTAAACCATATTTTTAGGAAAATACCATAATTTGTATTTATTGAATTTCGGTTCTGTAAGTGAACACTATACGTGCAGTATATGTTGCGGTGGTCACTTTATATTTCTATATGTAACAAGGGATTGTAGCAAGGGTTCTGTTAATTCAATAGCGGATAATTTTCTAGCCACTGGACACGATACATGGCTGTATGATATAAGTATAGTGTGTGTGTGTGTGTGTGTGTGTGTGGACGATAGAGGGAGTTACAAGGCAAACAGATCGAGCAGAGAATAGCGCCGTTACTAATGGAGCGACAAGCGGCCCACAGGGACCCAAGGGTCACTTCCCCAGTGTTGCAATAACCGGACCAATTACGTCATCCTTTAAGGACTTACACGTAAGCTTGTCTGCACTCCTCTTGAACACATGGCTACATGTACCCAGAACACATCAGGCACCAGGGAATGCATACACGATAATTAATTGAAAGTTTTCACAACACAAATAACACGGCAATTGGAAACAGAGATTTCATAACACTAGATCTAAATGAGAATTTATTATTACAAATGTAGCACAACACAGGAGATGCTCGGTGATTAGAAAATAGAAAATTCATTAGATTCCTGGCGATATTAAAGTTTAAAGTAATGCAATACAAAAGTTTAATAGCATTAAAACTTCCGTTGAATAAATCCATATTGTTTAATTTCATATGAAAGAAAACATGAATAGAAAAATAATCTATAAATAAAAACTTACAATATATTATTCAAAATTATTATAATCAAAATTAGGATCTTTTACCTGTAATGAAAGGTATTTTTTGTTTTCATACCTACAGACTCTGTGGTAAAAAATAGGTAAAAAAAACTGTTTAAAATTTATTCTGATTTCGTTTCATTACGACAAAGAATTTTAATTACGGGACTATGTGAAGCTTATGATGCGCATTTTATCAAATTACGTGTCCTAACTTTGTAATAATCACACACACACACATACGTACGTACTACATAGATATTAGTGTATGCGGGGCCGGGGGGGTTGGTTAGAAAGGGTTACACGGAACGTCCAGTAGCACATAGAGCGGAGGGATGGTGACGGGGTGAAGTCAATGTTGGTGCCACTATGTGTGTAGGGTGTGGGTAATCAACACCTCTGACGGACATAAATCGTACTAATGGCCTTCTGGTATTTCATAAGTCAGCTACTATAATACGCTGGACATTGCACATCTAACCTTCGTACACTATATCTACCGAGCGGCACATTACCACACAATGTTGGACACTGAAGTCAACAGTGTACTTGCTATTAGCTGCTCCACTAGTAGGATGGTACGGATTAACGTACCGCGTTCCGGATAATACGCGAAGCGCGCAGAAAGGAATGTTAAATGAATTAAGATGGCGTTGAAGCTATTTAGGGCATTTAAGGGCACTCGACGGACTCACGATGCCCGTAAGGCCTTAGTACTAATATTACGGGTAATGTTCCTGCCTCCCATGCTTCTCTTTGTTTTCCCACACAACGCATTGTTTGATACTAAATATTTTATCATCTTTCTGTTTGTACATTTATTATACACTTTTATCAGTCTTTTTCTCTGTTAATATTATTCTACAGTTATATTAAAATTCGAACAATTTCGTTTCTGTTCCGTAGTGTTCCAGTGTATTACCTGTTTAGTACCTATATAGATACTGGATCTAGTGAGCGCAGTTCGATAGGCATAGTCAAACCAAGGCAATCCGTTCATTTTCGCATCTTTTCAAAGAGCTCCGTGTAGTCCGTGCATGTGTGCGACCATCGCAAAAACCAGATGAAATAACTAATCAACAGCTGGCATCAGTGTAAAAGGTTTCAAACCAATTTGTCTATACCCAATAAGCAGCCTGGTTTGAGAATTCAATTACGAATACGCGTCTGTTGAAGTGGCATAAGGCCCTTCCCGTGGGGTTGTCTAATACTCCCCAACTCCCATGGGTACCCAATCTCCCTCTCTCTCACTCTCACTCTCCTGTACTCCTTTCATTCCGCGACAGTTTCCATTCCATGTCCCGTAAGGACCCACCAAAATTATATACATTATCCTCCCTCTGAATGGATTATACGGTGATTTCAATTTGGAAATCCACAACGTCGTCGCGGTACTAGTGGCTGCTACACTTGCTGATGATGCCACTGGCTGTATGCTGCATACATATGTTGTCACTCAATTGAAATGTTGTCTTCTCGTTACAGGTGTTTCTCAGTTGGACAGCTCGAAAGATTTCTCGGTTGACGGGCTCGGGTTTAACAAAAAGAAGAAGAAGAAACGTCGTCATAGGTGAGTACTTATGCTGATTAGCGCGTACTAGTGCCATTTGGGAGAATTCTCTCTTTCGCTCACTCGCATGGCGATATCTTTTTCTAGTTTTATACCAACGTGAAAATATGATAAATCTCAAGCACTTTTCCAATTGCTTTCAGTAGTAATGGTTTATTCTTTGATAAAATTATTACTTGAAATACTTTGTTATATTAAATATGACGCAGATATGGGTAACTAGTGTGTAATATGAAATGCGATGTACACGTTTAACTACCCTGGGTGGGTATGTGGCAGGACCATCTTCACGAGCTATCAGTTGGAGGAACTGGAGAAGGCGTTCAAAGATGCTCACTACCCGGACGTCTACGCCAGAGAGATGCTGTCCTTAAAAACTGACTTGCCCGAGGACCGAATACAGGTAAAACTAACAAATTATATAAATATATGCACTACCATATACCTATAGAAAATTATTAACCATTCATGGAATGCCCAGATTTTAAAATCAGTCGGAATGTTAAAAATCACATATTAACATTTACAAAAGAGATTAAAATTTGTACTTTGATTTTGTTTTATATTTAAGCATGACGCATCATTTTAACCATCATGATATCAAGTCCTTATTATTCTCGCAAACTGTTGGTGAAATTTTGTCAATAGTTTTAATTAGCATAGAAAATTAATTAGCAAACATCGTCGAGTGAATGTCTGCGTCTAGCGTCCTTTTTTTTCTTACATCGTTGACATGTACCATCCCCTTGCGAGTCACCACCACCACCACTGCCACCGCCGCCTCTTCTGTATTATTGAATGCATCCCTTCACTGTAAAAAATGTTCATTCATAACATACGTACATACATACATACATACATATAGCATGGTGTTCTCTGTGTGTGTGTGCGCGTGTGCGAATGTGTATACTGGGTTGTACTAAACTTATGTACTGGTGTACTTCGTAGTGTTGTGCCGTAGTGCCTATTCAGTCGAGTACTGGAACAAGGGGCAGCCATTACTGGGCGGTACAGCATCAGCCAATCAGAACTCGCGATCTAACAGCACCACACGCTACTACTTCACTTCTATATCTGTGCGTTGCATTGCATTGCATTGCATTTACATGTTCTGACTTGTTGTTCGATTTCATCATATGCACACTTTTATTATTCCTATCGTTTCTTCAACTTATTGTGTGCATAAATTTTCAACAACACGAAACTTTTTAACGAAGTAATTCTCAGGAATGTTATTTCTTTTATACGAGAAAATTTAGAAACGTATTTTCAGTGTAAAGTTTATATTGCGTTTAACGTCGCGAAGAGTTTTAAGAAGAAAACTTGGTTTTTATTAAATTATGTGTCGCCTTTTAGAGAACATTCCTCTGCTGAATGCACTTTTCCCACTTGTGATTTAACGGATTTTATAAACGTCATTATTTACTAAGAGAATTTTATAAAATAGGTATATAACATATCAATAACATAACTAATAGAATACATTTCTTATTTTAATAATTGTGTTGAAATTTACGATTCTGAAACGTGTGCATGAACCTGAAATGTACTTTTGAATATAATACATTTATTTTCGTTAAAATCTAAAACTTTCTTAATGAGCTCAATGATATATCGGCATTTAAACGTCAACATTTTATTTGTAATAATCGTATCTAGTCTATTCATATAGGTATTTTACAAGTAATATTTTAATTATTGTAATTGTTATTTGTCATTTTTGTTTATTAGAATAATCTCTCTAATGAATATAGATAAACAGAATAGATGTACCTATTTTTTGCATAGAATAATATAACAATTTATTTGTGTCAGCGTTTGTTTTGGAATGATGGTTCATTAAAGATCGTTCGTCGCTGTTGCCGCCTCCGTGGCTCAGAGATGGCACGAACCGTGGTAGAAGACTTGGGTTACAAGTCATTAGCAAACAGTGCCGCGTACCGCCGCCAACTCAGCCGCCGCCGCCGCCGTTACCGCCGCCGCCCAACTCGCAGACTTGGCTCGAAGTTTCTGCTAGCTAGCGAGCAAGCGAGCGCCCAGCAGTACACAGATAATTACTTCGTTACTCAAATTCTTGCCAACTAAACGCGAAAGAACCATCTTTGCTGCTGGCTTTCATTTAATTAAGACGTAGAATGATGTGGAAATTTTCTTATTACGAAAAGTTAGACACGGCACGGAATCTTTATAGCATAGTTTAACGTAGGATCTATGGCTGCACCTAATAATATACGCTGTCAGCATACACACAGTACACTCTATATAGATGAACTAAACTAATATTCACTCGCACTGTATCTGTAAATCTAGATACATATAGTTATCTAACTGAACACTACAATATCATTAAACATAATTGCATTCATAATACACTAGAATTATTAAAATTTTCACAAAAGAATCTATTTATCTAAAAATGTAAAAAGTTTAATCATTGTTAGTTTCAAGAATATTCTGTTCTTGATCAGTATATTATAAGGGGGTGGAAATATACATATATAAACGTATGTGGGATGATGTTGAAAAGTATTTGTCGTGAATCTCGCGCGTACACAGTTGTCCCCTGCCTCCCTGCTGTGTTCCCAATACACAACCAGTAAATTGCTACTGACAGATCAATCCAGTGTGTAGCCGGTCTCTATTCGGTACAACAACAACAAAAAATGTCATTTAGTATTCGCGGTCCGCGAGCACCACCACCGCCAGGTCCCCGCCTGTTTCGACGACGAGTGTGTTCGACAGCCAGACAAGGTGTCGACACCCCCGCCCCCCCACTACACGGGGTGGGGAGCTCCACCCACACCGGCGTTCGTTTATTGTGTTGAAATTATATTTGGATGTAATGTGCTTCATCTCTGGTCGTGCGCTGATGTCCGTGTTATGCCGCTTCGTAATTGGATAATTTCGATGTGAATATGTTTGATGACAGTACACATATTCACACGCACGCACACATATCTACTACGTTAATTGGAGAATAGTACACACGCAGACAGTGTCTGTATATATCTATATCTATAATTACGCATAACTTGTGTTATACTTGATGTAAGACTGAATCACCTCTATAATGTTATATTACAGCTATAATATAATAATATTAGGTTCTACCGAACATACTTTAATCATATTATATGTACAACGTATATATTATTAAATAAACGAACGTTAAATTCGAAGAGAAACCCGGTGAAAACAAAGTTCCAACTAATTCATTTACTATAACAATGTATACTTATAGCAGACTATAAATATTATTACGAAGACATCGTGTCGTATTAGGATTTTACATAATATGGTACGCACTACAGACTCAACCTGGAATATTACACATATATGTACAAGTACATGCATACACTCCTATACATATATACATACATACACTGAAATATATGGACGCAGGTTTAAACAGAGATATGAGTAAAAGTTAAACACTCTCACATACACACTAAT
>JAGJTL010000104.1:2163960-2174839 GCA_022063505.1 Calosoma granatense | reverse complement strand
TACACAGTAGTTACACATTTCATTTATCACTAAAACTCTGACGTAACAAGTTAACACACTTGCGAATTTAATTCCGCTGTTAATGCCCTAATGACTAGTTGTGCGTATCCCTCGGGAAGACGACAAACCCCAAAACACGTCGTAAACATGTACCTACCACCCTACCTAGTGCCCCTCGTAACCAACCCAGCGCCTTCTAACCAAGGCTTGTACATATACATACAGACAATAATACAGTGCACAGTGTCTGTTGTACACCCCTTGCATAGGGCTGTCAACCTCCCGAACACTCTTCACATGTATTCACAATATTCGTTTAGTTACCAGTGTTCGATAATTAATTAAGGGAAAGTTTAACAGCCAGTACCGAGTTTTGAATATAAATCACATACCATTATGTGTTAGGTATTATACAGGTTTGTACTTCTAACCAAACTGTCACAGATAAATTGTAAAAATAAAACTGTATTATTAATTCAGAATAGTTTAGAGTATAATAATAGTATACTTTTATATCAGAGTGAGTATGCAGATATACAGGTATGTAAATTAAGTATTATTTCAAAGTGATGATTATATCTACGTATATCATAAGATCTAGATAACTTTTATAACGTATATTCTAAAACAATTACCTCGCATAATATCTCTCTCACAGATAATGTGAATAAATTGTTAGTAATATATTACATATTTATGCAGTTTATAATCTGTTAACATTTATTTTAACTTTTCATCATGATATAACAAGTTTCATCGGGTTATAGAAAAAAATGCGCAGCAATACTGACAGTGCATAGTCAGATGTGTGCAGGTGAAACTGGCACAATGTCTGTGTGAGATTCGAAGCCAGGACCGCACTCACACATGTTCTTGAGTGTTGACAGCCGCCAAGTTGCACCTCGTGATCTGTACAATGGCCATTGTGTACGTTCTTATCGCTGTAGTTGACCACTTCTTAGCATCTCGCGTACACTACACAAGCTGTTCAGAACCCTAAACAGTTGTTACCCGCCTATAATGACAACGGTCAACCTTGATCTGTGACCGAGTAACAGCAGGAACATGGACGATGAATAATAATAAATGTATCCAGGCTGATACTTTACCAATTCATCTACAGGCGAACATATATCATTTTAAAGTAATTTCAAGTCCCTAAAGAATCACAATAACATTGTTACAATATTTGTTTACAGAGCAGATTGTGTGTTTATTTAAATTATACAGTTATTGCATCACGTGCAGCACTTAATACGCCATTATAATATTAATCTGAAGTAAACAAAGGTACTGTTAATATAAACAACTACATATGTCTGTAAAATTTTGTAATATTAGCCAACCGGGATTTTTCAAACGAAGTTTATTTTTTCCGATACCGTTGTCAGTTCGACACCACTCTGGTATGGCACACTTGATGTTGTGATCAGATTTCCTGGGGATTTTTTGCTTCGCTTTTGAATCCGGCTTCTTTCCGTATCAACTCCAGCAATATCTTGGTTTTCTTCGTGAAGTAGCATCAATCTATTCGTATTTTGTACGCAAGCAGCTTCTTCACACACTTCTAGCAATCGGTATCATATTTAAACACGACACTTATTAGCTATGTCTGCTTGTGAAATAATTTAATTAAATATAATGTTTACGCTTTTAATTTAACGATACAATATAGTGACAAATATAGTATTACTGATATTAATACCATATTATAAGGATAGCGAAATAATTTAATCCAAGAAGAAAACAATTGGAATCGACACAATTGTAATGTTCAAATATAAAATTACGTTGGACTTAAGCAACGGCATAGCGCTTTGATATTGTTGATTTAGCTCCCAACTACAAACGAAAGTAATATATTAAAATTAGATGTGAAATTTAACTTAGCAGCATTACATTATGGAACGTTTGTATCAATGAAAGAAGAAGAAACACTAGATAATCATGGTATTTCACTCTTACTAATAAAACATATGAAAACACTAGGTACGTTATTTTTCCTACATTTTAAGTAATGTTTGTCCCAGTGGACGTAACAGAAGGGAACGTGGTGGTGCTGAACATCATCAACATTCATTGCGTTTCGGGGTTCAAATCCCAATGGGGTACTCGTGTACCACCAGCCCGAACCCCTGTTTCATACACAGTACACGCATACAGGGCGTTACACTTACAATGCAATAGATTAAATCGATGTTTGACTTAAATTGATTAAATTTATAACAAGTTAGCACTACTCTACCGCCCTCTCCCCTCCCCACTCCACTGTACGATGGAAACAAATCGTGCGATTAAGAACCGATCTCTATATGAATAAATTACATCACTTACGTACGATTTCAGCAGACTATGTTGAATTTATTATGCCATTGAGAGCACGTAAACCATTTAACCAAATGCATGTCATGCAAAGTGTGTGAGAAAAACTGTCCTGCTATTTAATCTTTTTTTTGTAAAGAATATCTGAGATACATTTGTCATTCGATTAGTGATTAAATCTAATCGCAGTTATTACATTTTATCTAAACTCGGAATCAATAATAACAAGACGAACTTATCTGATATTTTTAGTTTTAGTTTTAGATAACCTGTTTTCACTATATGCTGAAGTCGTATAATTGTGTATTAAGCAACTCTTAGTGACGTATTTATTTGTTCACTACTATGCTGCATTACACTAAATTGTACATGAAGGCAACGAATATTAGTGTATTGAGGAATTATTTCTTGCACTTACAACTTGATATAATTCCCTTTCATACAGTAATCTTAGTGCACTATACATGGGTGGAGTGCGGTGGTGGGGGATTAGGAACTCAATTGACGGCGGCAGTGAATCGGCTTAGTGCCGCCGGTGACTAGTCTAGCAAACACACCACCGCCACCAGCACCACCGCTAACCCTTTCCGGAGTCCGAGCTCTACCCGGATTAACGTTCCGGACATTCTGCGTTCCATCTAGCTGACCAGTCAAATATTCTATATCAGTCTGTGTAGCGATATAGTTGTATTTGCAACAAAATATGTTATATTATTATTGTTCAATAAAGTAAGTTCACTTTGTTATATTATTTTGATTTGATTTCTTGTCCTTGGAAACCGCCAATATTGATATGCATTAAATTGTTCGTAAAAATCATATATATTTCATATTAAATTATTACAGAATTACGCATGTTAATAAGTTCAGGAAAAGGTTTTTAAACATCATCTGATTATTTTAATCAATCGTATCTCTAGTTCTCAAATCATATAATATATTCCTACATATGACATTTTATTTTTGCTTACCTATAAATGAAATTAATATACTGGTTTTGAGTATTATTTATATATAATATATAAATTAATATATTAGTCTTAAATTTATACATATATGCTTAATAACTCTATTGTATGATAAATCGTATGATTCACTTTCATTATATAAAAAACATTCATTTAATATTTATACATGTATTATTCAATTTGCAACTATAAATGTATAACTCTGATACACTATAATAGTGCATTATTATGATTGTGAGTTGTTTGGCGGACTGTAAATGAGGACAGTTCATCTAAGCTGGAGTGTGGCATTAGGGCATTAGTCAATTATATCGCATGTTTGCGACTGGTATGTCCCGCGCGTAATGTACGAACGCCCCTCTAGCCCTTTTACTAGTACCTACTAGCCGTGCAAAATACGAGTATATTCCATACCATGCTCCGTGTGTACAATGCACATTCTATTCTAAATTAAATCAAATTTCTAAACTACTATTCACAATACAGTGACAAATAATATATTTCTTATAGTAGATCATGTATGTATACAATTATTTTTAAAAGATGTTACTTCAAGGTTATCTGCATCATATACGAATTAACGTATAGGTACAAATATATATATCTTTCATTTGAATGAGCGCGATATGGATGGATTATAACACGTTTGTCTTTAGACTGTCCGAACAAAACTACGACAAGCATAACAAAATGATGCTCGTTGTACTCGATACTATTGCAATAACGTACGTCGATTTGTTATTTCCTACGTTACAAGCTGACACATGGGCGCATAGCGACAATCTAAAATTTTTGACAGTAAATAAATACATCATGGCTGACCTCATGTCTCCCATATTTAAGAAAAATTTTAAAACATTTTCAATTTTACTAAATAAAATTAGGTCCGTATAAAAGTAGAGAAAAAATTAAATAGCGTTGATGTCTTACAATTTTTAGACTAAAATGGCTAGAAATTGCTAAAATATGCAATATTAACATAAATTTGATAGTTGTAGATTATGTACCGCAATAAAAATTAAATAAAAAACGTTGCTGATTGGGACAAAGTCTCTTAAAAAAATAGTATATGTAAATTTAAAATTAACTAAAAATATGTACAGTATAACCCGCTTATAATGGACTTCAGGGGACCAAGTGAAATCGTCCATTATAGTCGAGGTTCATCTCATCAGAATAATTACTAATTAAACATATTTATATTCATGTTATTTCACTGACATGTTTTTATTTAAAAAAAGATAAATAACACAACATGAAACTATGTACTCGTATATAGGTATACATAAGCACGAAAATAAATGTAAACAACTTATTGTAATACATACATATGTATGTATTTAACATTACATATTTTGAAAAAATCGATTAATTTTGTTTAGATCCAAGTTTTGGCTATATAATCTTTATGTAGAATAAGTTTTACTTTGTTTAGTTCTGAAATAGTGTCCTAATTATCAGGAAAGTCCCTAATCGCCCCGCTTATAATGGACAAAATAACGAATTTTGGTTCATTATAGGCGAAAGTTTATTATAACCGAGTTGATTTTAACCGAGGTTTTTACATGGGTTTGAACTGGGATTTTAAAAAAGGGTACATTATAACAGAGTGTCCATTACAAGCGAGTTCATTATAGGTGGAATCCATTGTATATTATATGCAATGCAAATACTAAATTGCAAGCAAGCAAAACATTTGCATTCCAAAACAAATGTTAGAAAAGAATATTATTTCTCGTTTTCTCTTCATACAAATATCACCCAATACTCTGATCAGTTTATCTTCTGATAGTGTATCCGTGAGCTTATGAAATACATATCATATTCCCTCCCCATATACACACACACAAACACACATATATGTGTAGGTGTACGTATATGATGTGGTTTCGAGGACGATAGTAATAACTGGTAGACGTGTGTTGGCTGGTACGATTATGTGAATGAATATAATGCACGGCTTAGTGGTGCGCAGTACGCACAGTCATACATCACCAAGATAGCAATTACCCATTATGCCAGGAATTAGTCAATTAGAACCGGCAGCCTTAACACCCTTGGCACGCGTGCCATACATTCCATAGTGATGACTGATCCAACACTGCCCTTTCCAGTATACGTATGTACGTGCAAAGTTCTAAACTCTAAATTCTATTCACTCGTATATATTCTTCATATTTACAGCAACAGAATAGATATACATTAAATTACAGTAATAATAAGTATATGTTGATCACATATACACGTACATATATACAGTTCAATTAAATAAACATACAACAAATGTTAACTGATCATTAAACATTATTTAGTTTCCATTTGAAACTTCTCACTCTAAACGTCCCTTTTTTCGCACAGTTTCATTGTAGAAAAATGAATTGGGAGTTGTTTGGAATAGAATAAAAAGAAGAGAGATAAAAAAACTTACTTGCGTTAGATATTATGCCTAATGTTTCCCTCGGGCGCCGCTCACACAGCGGGTGGCGCTAGTATGATACATGTAAACGAGTCAAGTTCCCAGCATCACGAAAAACTTTTTAATAAGGCCGCGTGTACACCACACAGCACAATCCCCCGCAACACACACACACACACACAGACAGTCAGTTAGTTTATATGAAATAATTACACGATATACGATGTTATTTTCTCATTACATTATGATGGGGTTTCGTATTCCCACGAATGGATAAATTATTTATTTCTCCTGATTTTTAGGGTTGTTGCTTTGTCATAGTACTAATTCAATATTATACTTATTTATAAAGACTGAATTAATATTATTGCGATATTAGATCATACATATGTACATAAGTATCTTTCAACTATTCTTATATTCCATATATGTTAAAATAACTAAAATTTTATTTTATTTTATTACTGTTCCACATGTACATAATACTAATGCTTATATGTCTGAGAATAAGCGTTGAACATTTTTTTCTCGA
This sequence comes from Calosoma granatense, assembly GCA_022063505.1. Lineage (NCBI taxonomy): Eukaryota > Metazoa > Arthropoda > Insecta > Coleoptera > Carabidae > Calosoma > Calosoma granatense. The sequence continues at coordinate 2,168,601 of JAGJTL010000104.1, read as the reverse complement.
CCACACATAATTCCTTGCACAGTCATTAAGAACAATGATTCAAAAAATAATTCCTCGTCAATCAAACCAAAAGGTTCCGCGTACCTTTAAATCAACATTCAGTTTTCAAACTATCAAAAACCGTCGAGTGTTAGTTCACATCCTATACCTAATTACATCGTTAGGGAAAAAATCGTGTGAAGCACCAAAATTCTTTGTGTATCGAGTTGAAGAGGGCACACCACTTCAGACTGTGGTACGTATTTAAACAAGCGCTTGCATTGTGTCGACGAAAATCTACCTGTCACCATCGAGACACGATATTTGAAAGGCACTAATTTCTTATTTACTCAACAATCATTCGGAATTCGGCCGCACATATCTAACCTACCTACAATTATTATATCCAGAACTGGCTTCAGATCAACACGACCAACCGTCTTGGAATCTGACATTTCAGTAGTAGTAGTAGTGCATTTACTACTAAATTCAATCAAACTTACGTATTTACAAACAGAGAGTATTGCTACATATAATAAATGTACTAAATACAATTGTTGTTATTTCTAGCAAATCGGTTAATTTAAAAAATATTTTTTTCGCTTTAAAAACAGCTCCGTTCGCTTTGAAATAAAAAAGTTGAATAAAAAACTATTGCAAATATTTCGTCCAACTATCCAATCATTATGTTGTTTGTAGCCATTGAACTAAAACAAATGTGCAACGTTTAAAAAATAAAATAACCAGTGAATATACACTCTTTGTGAGTCCGGTGTAGCGTCGAAAACAAGATTATGAACAAATGACAAGCCGATTGTGTGTTAGAGAAACCGTTTCACAATTATTATTGTTTAACGATACCGCAAAGTAATTGGACGCTGTACCGGCACGCGGCGCCACGGTTCGTTAGTTTCACAGATCGACGCTGGCGTCGCATCTCACGCGGTGTAAGCGCGTGCCACGCACGTGCCAGGCCGAATGTTGTAGCCCCTCGGAACAATATGATGCGTGATTATTATGTATTTGAATAATATTACTGTAGCGTTATGTATGTATGTATGTATGTATGTATGTATATAGACAGTCGGCATTTTACACATTAACACCCTGACCCCTTCCCCCACTTCAACATACCCCTCTCTCTAGAGACAGCACAGTATACTATAATACTGTTTTTAACATATTATCCTTGTTTACACAATTAACGTTTCATGTATATTTTTATACCTATACCTATAACGGTCTGTTTGTTAAACAATACGCAATTAAAATAAACACCTCGTTATTATGTAACCTAGAAGTACGTACACAACAGCATAATTAAATAACATTCGAACTAAACGGAAACTGAAACATTCACATATTATTTACCATACAGGATGCAAGTATTTTTATAGCATGAACAACACATTTTTTTCTTTATTTATTAAATTCTTTGAACAACCATCAAAACTGCTGATCATATCCTGACAAGTAGTAACCAATTTTTTAATCAACAAATCATATAATTACCTCCGTAAAGTACACGTTACCGAACTAATTTGATGTAATTTTATAGGTAATTTACTTTACTTAATAATAGACATCAAAAAATTCTCACCATTTTCATTGCAAAATAGATAAAATAAACTGCAGTAGGTAGCGTGTAGTTAGGAAGAGTCTACAAATTACCATTATTTTGCAATATTTCACACCGGCTTTTTTTGTGGACCGGCTGCATTGTTTAATGATTATAACGATCTCATGATGGCCATCGTTATAAACTTGCAGAATCATGCTACCTTTGGCTCAGCGTGGGGTGTATGTATGTATGTACGTATACACGTACAGGTTATACCATGTATACAGACATGCCATTGTTACATGCACACTTCAACCATCGCTGACATTCTGAATACCGATATACTTCAAGTGCATAACGATATACTGACCATTAAGAATCATTATAATATGAAATTGTTACAAAATGGCTGATATTTAACTTTTCTGTGTTTTTAACATGATTTTTTACAAACTTTAATTACATATTTGAATATCTGAGCTTAGACCGCCGTCAGTATTTTTCTATAGTCTAACATGTACAGAAAATGACTTGTGTATGAATTTAATAATGCTTTAAATAAATATATTTGTTCCATATCTGTTGATAATGGACGATATTAAATCAGGATATCTTTCAACTAAATCTCATTGCCAGTATATCATCTAGACATTAACAATAACTCAGTTGTTAAGAATTCCGTTTTAGAAAATTTAATCCCAACTGCACAATCTAAAAATTCTTTCAACAAAACAAAAATAAAGACACAATAGGCAGGGCAGAGAATATGGTGGAACAGATGATGCTGTAGATTCAGAACGATCTTGCAATGATACAGTTGTAATGGAATTGGTTGTTAAGCAAGATCACTTTGGATGGAAACGAAATGATCTGGTGCAATACGGGTGACTTGTGGCTGCCCCGAGCAATCATCTTGAGTGCTGATCGTCTGGCTTCCGCCGTACGAGTGGGCGGTACTCCTGATACTGACCACACCACCACCTGGCTGACCGCTACATTGTACTCTTTTTAGCTTTGCTTTCCTTTATGAACTGTCCGTCTATACATTTCGCCGAATCATTTTTCTGATACTTACGCTTGTCGTATGGACAATTTCAAGATTATATTTCTAAAAACAGAAGTGTAAATAATAATCAGATTATTAGTTTATTTAATATTACATACGTAGATATTACATTTACTCTCAAATTAAATAAAAATAGTAGTGAGTGCGATTTCACACTGAATATGACAAAAGTACCATACGTTACCAAGGAAATCACAGAATAGATCGTAAAGATAAGCGAGCATGCTGAAATTAACAATTCTTCGTTGATATGAAAAACGACAGTGAATCATGCAAAGTAGAAATTAGAGACGAATACCTAATTGAATGAAACAATTACTGTACATATATATAATCCGTGTATGTGTTTAATGTACATTAAATCCATCATTTGTTATTCGTGTATACGTGTTCTTTTGTTCAATCGGTTGGACATGAAATGTCAAACTGGTACATACACGATTTGTTCCGAACGAGTAACGACTAATTTTATAATTCGAAAGCTGTCATATATCACAACCGTTGTGCGTTCCTCCCGCAGGGAGTGGGACGGACACACACTACTGTTTCCGCGGCACAATTATTAAATTAAACTAGTTTCCACACAAACGATCTTTCATATTCATCATCAATCTGCGTTGTATAGCTTTTGGTTAGTAATCTAATAAATGGCAAACAGCGAGCACTCGCTCACTGACGGGAACAACAGCGCCGCCCGCCGCCATTACGGCAGATAACATAATTATGCAAATACGCGCCTAATGGTTACAAATATGACGATAGTCTTTTATGGTTCATAAAATGAAATATAATATCAGTGTGGCCCGCTAAGCGATTCTACTATATATTAGGGTGAATCCTAACATTCACTTTCACCCCCTCCCCCCAACTCCCCTGCTCGTGTTGATAATGTAATTATATATATTCTATCCGCATGTACTAAATTATAAATTTTTTATCTTGTTTTGCACAGTTTTGAGGGGAGAACTTATGATATACATAAAATATTCATACCTGTATATATGAACAGTACTGAACTGAAAATTAATATATTTTCTTATTTTTCATGTAATAAAAGTACAAGAATGATGTATGTATTATTTAAAAAAATACCCTTTATGTAGCAAATATAATAGCACACATAATACGAATCAAATGAAATGCGTTTGCTAATTTTTTACTTAATAAACTATATTTTACACCAACGTTTTTCTGTTAGTATTTAGTAAAATATTAGTTTAGAACAAATATGTCTGTTACAACTATGTACATCGATATATTTTTATTTATTAAATAACCCGTTCTCTGTATTGTTCGTTAAGTTCTGGTTCGAGTGTGAAAAAGCATGACTGATATAGGAAAATCATCCTTACAGCACGGAAACCCCAAAGGATGACTTGATGATTTTGATGTACAATGGTTTTATTCCCGTTGTTAAGGTTGATATGAACGTTTGTTAACGGTGGATACTAGACCGTATAGCGTGTATAACGTCCAATTAGCACGTCATATGTAATAACATAATAATTTTATAATTCCTATTTGCCGTTTTCAATTAGACAACCGGAAATATATGACACCTGTCCCGGACGAAGTGACTCGTTACAGAAAAATGTTTGTTCAGATTTTTTTTTGTTTTCTTTTATAATTTTGTATTAATATAGAACAGTTGTAGTTAATAATGTATTAACAGATTTTGTTTTATTTTATTGATAAATGCGAAAAGAAATTGATTCTTGTAAATGAAATAATAGCAAATATTTCTTCACAAATACACATACATACATACATATTTCACTCCGATGCTATACATCTATAAACTTACACTCAGCTATGGATGATGAAATAATAGATTGTGAAACTATTACTGAACATACATGTATCAATGAGTTGGCTAGCCAAAGGGCCGTATCGTATAGGCGTGGTGTACGATGAGAATGTAACACTTGTTCACACACAAGTAGCCCTTACAAACACTAATAGACACTTAGTACAGGCCACAAGTGTTGTTGGCAAATATTATGTTACCAAGTGTTGTGTACTAACTATATGTAAA
>JAGJTL010000104.1:2142296-2154990 GCA_022063505.1 Calosoma granatense | reverse complement strand
GAATGAATCGATTTTTGATACGTAATATAGCTTTCCCACACAGCGAAATTTATTTTATATATATATTTGTATAGATTTTTACAGTTGTAAGCAAAATTAAACACTCATTTATGAATCCTGCTGATGTTAAGGAATCGTCTTAAAAATGCAACGATATTTCTTAAAACAGATGTATTTTGCGGTAGTATATTCCTTAGAGCAAATATATTCAATATTTTGTCATTTCAAAACGGATAAAAATTAACTGCATACTAAGTGAATCAGTGAACGATTTTAGAACTACCGTCACAAGCTTTGTGTGCGCGTGTGTGTGCACAAATATTTTATATGACTCACCGTTAACACAACCGTGGCGCTGTCAGTTACAAGGAAAGTCATAATCTAGAACTGATCACGTGACCTGTTGTTGCAAGTCTACCAGACAAAACATAATGCATCCCGCGTTATATTGTCATCGTACTGAAACAAACAATCAACGATACATTCTTCTTACATTACACACATCCTTTGTCACTGATAAATGTTGGAAATATTCGCTCAGATATTTGTACAAAATTTTGTACTTATTATTATTATTATTATTATTTAAATGTGCAATATGATTCACAGAATGTAATATCAAGCACAGTGGTTGTGAATGTTTGCCAAGATGGCGCAGAATACATAATATTTGAGAGATTCTCAAGGGTAGCAATGAATGTCCACAAATCTGCTATTGTACTTTTTAGATTAACGTTCATAATTAATGAACGACGAATAATTTTCGCATTGCCTGTGTAAGTTTTATTGTATTGTATTGATGTAACGAATTATGTGTACGGTGGATTGAGAGGCAAGCGTTTCGTTCGTAGTTTACCTGTTCGGTTTTGTTCTGAACGCGAGCTGCGTTTAGTGGATTCAAGGTAATCTGGGTGCAGTGTGCACCACCGTTTATTCTCTGCTCACCTACTTACAGTTTACACAAGGCCAAAGCCAGTGAAAGATACTAGTGAGGGCAACATGAAACCCTGTCACTTCTCCGAAATATTATTCCCACTATACAATTATATTACAATGAATTTCAGTCTGAAAATCTTGTTTATTGAAAAAGTATGCGTTCATATTAAAACACTTCATATGAAAATGCATAATTGTTATATTTAATATTATGTATGCCTGCTTGCAAGAACAGAGATTACATTTTATCTACAATACCGATATAATGTTTCATTAATAAATATATTTTGCTTAATACTTTATTCGAATATAATTAAATAACATCGAGAATTAAGTCAGGAAACCTCATTCCAACTAAAGTACGTTGTACAATTTTCACGCAGGGTGGAATAAAAAATAATTTTTCAAATAGGTAAATCCAGAAAACAAATTGTTTTTGTTTATTGTAGAATAAAAATATTTTTCAATTCTTCATTCGTTTAAGTTCTGTCTGCAAACAAGCCTAAATCACATCAATAAATAATAATTTTTGTCTGAGTTTCCGGTAATTTTTTTCTTTTACATATTAGAAATAGCCCCTATACGGTCATAATACATGCAGTATAATAATATTTTACAGTAAAGATCAAGAAGTCATACATATTTAAAAAGTCTTACGCAAGAACTAATTTTAGCATATTCTATAAATGATATTAATATATTCACTTACTGTATTATTTTAAAAAATCATGTGTTTATGTTATTCAATAATAATATGAAACGTCATTGTTTAGCATATCGAATGAATAATTGTATCACAATATATTGTTTGTGCATTGTAAATTTATCGCTTTATTCATTATAAATTCAACATTAAACACGTTACAAGCTAATTATTTGCATGTAGGAAGAAAATAACATATAAATAGAAAATTAGTTCAGAATTTTTGCACTCGTATCTACAGTTACATGTAGCAAAAGTTTATAAAAATAGATGTAACCTTTTTGAATGAATTTTGGGGAAAATTCTGGCAGTGTTTTCGTGTACATATTTCGAATTTTCTAACGAAACACATTACAATATTCGTGTGGATGAAATAATACACACAATTGATAAAATGGTTCAATTAAAAGTAGTAGTTTATCTAAAAGTAAACCAATTTCATGATGTAACAGTATTCAAACCGTTAGTCCAAGTTGGCAGTTGTCCATAATTTATTTTTACGATATAGTGAAATTGCAATATGGCGCACTAAATGTTTTAAAAAAAATAAGTAATATTGTGTAACATCATTTGATTAACATGTATATGGTTACCATGGAAATTAATATCAATATATCATAAGTACATATTTAATATTTTTCCAATATTGAATTGTTTTAATTCGTTCATTGAGTTCCATATATGGGAATTATATTTTCTTTAAGATCAAAGTAAAATTTGCATATTTATAAGCCTGCTAGATTAATTCGTTATTTCAATAACTTATAGTTATAACGTTCGTATAATTTTCAGACTGTACAATATACGTCAAAATACTGAGAACCAAGTAAACACAATACATTGGTCGGTGTACAGTTATAGTTTAGACTTTCACCATCAGGAAACCTGCACCAATGCGCTTGTCAGTATTTAGTCACACATCCTAGAAAATTACCGAACCATTGTAGCCTGCTTAATTACGCTCGCTGTATTTTACCTGAAAACAGTAACAATGTCGCCAATGTATGAAATAAGAATTCTGCATCCGTTAATCTGCATCTCAGCATGTATGTTTCTGATGTTGAAACATTCACAACCAACTGTGTGAGTTATGTGAAAATATACACGCATATTATGCATATATGTAATTATTAACAATAACCAGTGCATTATATTATTATTATTATTATTATTACTCATGTCCATTTGGTATTGACTGCGCATTCTATATATATATATAAATATGAAACTTGTAAATACGTAAACTACATATTAGTACATATTATTGCTGTACATAAAATGCTACTGCTGAAATGAGCCTGCTTATGATGAACGTATCGTCAGTGTTTAAAATCTGTATCCCCCTCTCTGTCCGACCGCCCTCCCGCCCGCCTGCCAGCCACCACTCAATCTCATGATAGTAAAGTAGAAATGACAGTATGTATAATGTTTTAAACGATACGAATTCTTTGTGTCTATATTATATAGTGAATCTAATAAATACGAAAGATGCGCTGCGACTGGACAATATATATACATATTTAAAATCGGAAGCATCAGAACATTTATAAACCAGATTCATTTGAACATTTCGTTGTTAAATACAAACAACACACTGTACTTACCGATATGTGTTTATGTTATGAATTATTATTAGTTTTATGATAAATATATTATTACTATTGATATAGACAAAGTCTGTGAACAAATTGTACCTATATATAAATATAGAAAATAAATACGACGTAAATATTATTATATGCAGACATAAATGTTTTATTTGTTTTTTCGTTTCGTCCATACATGTGTATTTTACCCGTGACAAATATACGATTATTTTTGCATCTAGTAATGTTCATGCCGATAAACTGGCTGATATAGTGAAACATGAAATGTAATTTAGTGTTCCCAATGTCTGTAATATACTACATATAAATATTTACAAGTACGTAGCATTGGTATTTTTCCCAACATCCCCCACCCGCTTATATCCCCTCCACATTATGCCTACGTGCAGAATAGTGGTAGCTGTTATTTCTTATTAAAACCCATCATTCGGAAAGGGTGAGTTGCACAGTCTTAATTGTAGATACATATTTAAATATGAAGGGTTGAAATTCACGTGTGATAATTAGCTGCACATAACTGTACGGCTTATATAAGCGAGAGGTTGTACAGATAATTACGTGGTAGTTACTATTACAACAAAAGAGAGATAAACTTCCATTCGCCAACTGGCGGTGACGCGCGCAACTACGCAAACCTAGTCGGCAATATTCGAAAAAGAAGAAGAATTGCATTCCACAGCGTGATATCTGAAACCATGAATTGCTGAACAATAAAGTGCTAGACAGTGTTTTAAATCAATGTACGATTTACGTTTGCATCGGTTCACCGGCGTTTGAAAGCGTTATGTCAACTAAATTTCCGGTTTTCGTTGGTACAAGTGCGTAATATCTTTCTGAAAATCCAAGTTAAGCAATAATTAATCCTGTTGCTGGGCAGAGCGTCTGTCGCGAGTACTGCACGGTCAAACACGAAAACAGTCGAGCCGTTCCGATCGTGCAGTGAGCGTACGTGCTTTTGGTTCCAGCACGACGCATATAGGCTAGGTGGCGTTGTGTGTATCTATTCAGGGAAGGTAAGAAACCCTCGACTTTATTTTGCTGTTGTTTTATCGCTTTTGCAACCCCTTGGCATGCACTTTTTTGATTGTTCGCTTACATTGGCTAATTCGGTAGCTGAATCGAGTGTCAAATCTCAGTTGAAATGCTTATTATAATGCGAAATGTACATTCTAAAAAGTTGTTAGAGTGGAAATCGTCTTAACAGGTCATTTGCTTTGTGTATGCATGCAATTTTTCACATTTACGAAGTCCGTGTCGTGTTTTGTCCGTGCTGACAGCGTTGTTACGGGCGTGAATCGTGTGTTCAGTGTTAAAAATATCAAAACAAACTATGCAATAACCTCACAGCCGTGCAGACGTGTGAGTGTGTATCTAAGCTGTCAGATGGGTTAGTTTAGTGACGGCGCGGCGAGGTCGGTCCGCTGGTACGCACTCTAAGTAGCTTGCGGGGAGCTCCGGTCCTACTAGCGCAGCCCCCGGAGCAAGAGTGGGGCCTTCGTTTGTTACAATAGGGGCGCTAGCAACACGCGTTTCACAAATACTTTAGCACAGATACAAACCTTGGCTACTTACTGAAATCAAATCACGTTTCATACACATGCAGTAGTGTACGACGTTTTTACTTAATGCGCATGTACGTGTGTGTTCGTTCGTTCACTCTTTATAATTAAAACGTTTTCTTATGTAATTTACAAAAGTTATTGTTTTTTAAAACAAATAAATAAATTGCAATATAATTAAATAAAACAATGTTTTGTACGGTGAAATATGCATTTTGTATAACTATTTTTAACTTACTGATGATCATATAACATTATGATATACTAAATATCACAAATGATATAAAGTACAGTGCATTACTACTACAATATTGTTTTCAACATTACATTTTCCGTGAATTGTTGACATTTATCAATTGCTAGCGAGATAGCATTACTTATACATCCGTTATCTAACGGCATATGAAACACTACACGGCCGTATTTCTGTTTTCTGAAACGTTTACGATTTTAATTGAATTATAACATTTGTGTAAAAACGTTAGTCGGTATTTTTAATATATGCCGTGTAAAAATGAATTACTACCGGATTCTCTGTCGCGCATCGTATGTTTATTTGTTTTATTGATAGTTTTTATACAGTTTTGAGTAAATATCGATGCTCCGGTAGGTCCTGATGAGATAGCTCAAATGCTATGGCAGGTCGCGAGAAGAAACCTGCAGTTCTAAAGAAGCAAATGTTATCACCGGTGCCCTCTAAAGAGGGTGATGCGCTCGTAGACTCCGCTGTCCCTAAGTCAAACGTTGTCAAACTGGAAGCTCCTAAGTTAGAGACCGCGCCCGAACCAGAACCTGTGGCACCCGCTGTAAAACAAGTGAAGAAAACTAAACCGAAAAAGACAATTAAAAAGAATTTAAAAATCAATTTCAAAGCTAAAACTAAAAAATCTAAAAAAATTAAACTTTCCAAATCGATTTTTAAGAATAGTAAACTAAATTTAGATACTAAAAATATAACACTGATAAAAAATGGCATTAAAACTAAACGGAAGTCGAAACATAAAACAGCGGTTACAGGTAATAATTCTAGTGAGTCAGAACCGCCCGTGTTGGAACCGATGACTGCCGCGGTATCTGAAGAATCATTCGCGATGGTGAAAAAGGAATCTAAGAAACGGACGAAGAAAGTTGCTACTACAGACGAGGCAGCTGCTATCTCGACTGCTGCCACTGGTGGCGAATCTGCAGAAACAAGCGACGTTGCAGGGAAAAAACTGAAATTAGACGCCGCAGAAATTGCAGCAAAGGAGACCGTGGAAGATGTGCTTAACGATGTAGCAAATGAACTTAAACTCGACATAGATTCATTGATGAAGAAACCGACTAAAAAGAAAACAGTGAAAAAAGGCAAAATGGACGGCGTACCTAAACCTGAAGAACCGCCGAAACCGAAAAAAGTATCTCCAAAAAAGATAAAAGCAGAAGCTGCCAAATTAAGGAAAGCCGTGAGAAACGAAACGTTAATAGAAACATTCTGCAAAGATATTACACTGGACCCCGCCGCACAAAATGTAATAAACAATTTAGATTTGAATGTAAATAAAACGACACGAAAGAAAGCGGTAAAGAAAAGAAGACACAGCATAGAGAAGATACCGGCCGTACAAGAGAATCCAGATGATGCAGCTTTCGAACAACCCTTTGTTCTGTTCACTAACACACGACGCAGTGCCAGTCCCAGATCGAAACGGAATTCACGAATCCGACAGAGCATTGAGAATGCCGTACAGAAACGACTTAGTCCGTACACACGTTCCGATTCAGCCGGTAGAATGTTACGAAACGGTAAACAACGAAAACTGAAAGACTGCCAGTTACTCGATGGGTTGGACAGTGAATATAAAAAACGTAGAAGACTTTGTTCTGAGTACAGTGGCAGTGAAATATCAAAATGTTCCGGTTACTTGTCGGAATCGGATAGCAGTTACTCAGATTTAGCATCAATGCAAGAAAACGGCGGCAATGATACGGATTCACCTCCGAAAGAAGAGTTGACGAAATCTGATCTCTTGAAAAAGGAAATTTTGGAATCCATTAAAAGTCAAACATCGACAAGCCCTGAAGTCAATGAGATTCAGAATCTGAATATTAAACAAATTAGTACGAAATTTACAGCCATTTTAAAACGTAGCTTGTCTACAGAGACGTCACAGATTCCTGAATCTCTTCTCAATGAAGATGTCAAACCGAAATTGTTGGAGATTAATGTAAATTGTTTTACAGATACGAACTCGAATGATGTGAAACTGGCTGAAATCAAGTCGGAATCTGCAACTGATAACAGTACAGATGCTGATGTTAAGACTGAAGACATGAAGTGTGATACGGTAGCATTGATGAAAGTGGAGAAACTGGATGAAGATCAGCAACAAATAGCTGATAAAATTGCTTCATCGCCAAGTGAAAAAGTTCCTGAAAAATCTTTAATATTGGATCAGATGAAACAAACGTTTAATGATTTCAACGAGGAAGGCGAAAGGCGTGCTACAAGATCTTCAAGAAGACATTTGAAATTGGATGAAGAAAAAGCAGAGACTGTATCAACGGCTAAATTTTATGGGACAGAAGCAAAAATAGAAAATGTCTCAATAGTAACTGAATCAACAGATCAATTGGAAGAAACAACTGAGAATCGCACAGAAGACATTGAATATCATGGAAATACAGAAATTGAGGAAACAGAAGATTGTACTGAAGAGAATGATAAGTCGACTGAAACAAGTATTGAAGATAAAGAACAAATGGGTGAAGTGGAAGATGTAGATATGACAGGTGCAGATGAAGAGAACAGCGAAGAAATGAATGGACAATCAGAATTAAATATAGAAGATGACTTATTAACAAGATTGAAAGGGAACTCGGCCATATCTATAGTAGCGGTTAACGAGAAGAACGAAGCAATTCCTCTTCCAGTGGAATTAAATGGTGACACGGATCATACGGACAGAAATAGTGTGGACAACAGCGAGAAGAACGATTCGAATACAGCGATCATTGAAGAGACACCAGAGGAACAAGCAATAAAAGAGAATATCTTAAGTGCTCTCGGGCTACAGAGTCTGAAAGCAGCAGAAGAAGCGAAGAAACAGAAGACACAAGTGAAACCGGATGTATATACGGGAACATTGAAGACTGTGATAAAATTAAATAGACAGGTGGAACGTAAGAAGCGAAATCCGTTGAAGATGACGTTGCAGAAGAGCAAAAGGAATTGGAAAGAAGGCGATGCTGATAATGGGAAATCTGATGGCGGTGGAGGGAAGAGTGACGGTGAAAATTCCTGTTACAAAGTTATGAAAGAGGTGAGCATAATGTGTACACTGTGTATTAATTTCATTCATACGAATGTCAGCCTTTCACCCCTAAAAGTAAACTTTCAAGTACTTAGCGTTGTTCATAACATTATCAAAACCAAGCTTATTTGCAATGATATTATACTTTATTCGGAATTACTGTGCTAATAATGTTATTTTGTTTATTAATATTGATTTTAAAAAAGCCATTGTGACTCGTATTTTTCATTTTAGCCGACATTGGTTGTTTCAAGGTACAGATATAATTGGACATTATTAATGTTCATAAATTTCAATCAAACATACTCGATGAATGATCAAATGATTTCTTGTGTTTTGTAGAGTGGCAGTTCGTCTGGATGGCGCCATGGATCTCATTCTTCAGATACAGCTGGTGCGAACCGCAAATCACAATATTCTAATCGGTCTAACATGGGTAAATAATTGGTTTTGGGCTAATTCCCTTGATTCGACATCACACTTTCTTATCGTAGTCTAATTACACTAAAATCAAACTTTACACTTTGGGACTGAAGGTGAACATTCATTATAAAAGTAATTCTGAAAGTTGGCGTTCATTTGCGTTAAACGACTAATCAAATAGTTAATGTTAACACTGACCGTGCACAGACACGACATTTCAGAATCGCTAAAAATAATTCTCCTAATTCTTCAGTTGTTTTTATAGATCACTTAGAATAATAACATTTCTCTATGAACATTATTAATCAGTGCATATATTTTTAAAGATATATGCAATGCACAATAATATTATTTAAATGCCCATTATATTATTTTAATTTTATACACTCGTACTATATTTCGGTTCATATTAAGATAGTTCACTTCTAGTTCATATTCGTCAGCACAGTTTTCATATTACATTTGCAGTATTTAACCAACCACTTATTAATAATTCTTTCACATAATACTGTATTTAAATTTCAATGCTTTTAAAACAATTTGTCTTGACGTAACGATATTGAAAATTACTACAATTTCTTGTATTTATAGAAAACATATTTGCTAAACATAAGTTTAGTTTGAAAGAATGTTTGGCGTGTATTTCAGATGGAAGCAGTGAACACGCATCCGATGGTGATGTCCCAGCTGCAGATGGTGAAACCAGTGGAGCTAAAGAACTGGTGATCCCGGAGAAGGCCAGTTCATTCAGTATACATCCTGGTCGATTGTGCAATGACGAATGCACGTACTGTTTTGGAAAATTTGGTCTATTTGACACACCGTTACATATTGCTCAAATCAAAAGTGTTGAACGTCAGAATAAAATCTTGGAGAGTAAGTACATACATACAATTATTATATGTGTTATCTGATTTGTTGAACATTATTTACCGTGAAGTTTATAATTAAAATATATTTGATCACTGAAAAACATTTCTAATATTGTAGTGTATATATGTGCGTGTGTGTGTTTACAGAAGAAATATATGTGATGCGTGATTCGTGTTTGTGTGATGCGTGCTATCGCCACATGGACAGAAGAGTGAATCCGACGTCGTACAACAGTAGTAAGAACTATAAACGTAGCAATGTACTAGCAACCATACCTCGCCCAAATCACTGCCATGTGTTAGGCTGTGACCGAGAGTCTTCGCACGTGCTCCGCCGCAAGTGGCTCATGAAAATGCGCAAAAGTGTCTCCCGTGTTGTAAGTGCCAATTATTATATCTATTTCATACACGACAGATACTCATTTACAATTCTACTGTCAACAATCCTATTTTACCTTGAAAATATCGTAATAAATAATCGGTACAAAATAAATTATATGCCGGTATGCTTGTAAACTCACAATTCAGTATAGATATGGGATCGTAACGAACAAAATCGAATAAAATTTGTAGAGTAAATGTTACAAGATAATGCGGCAATTGAGTATCAGGATTCATTCTAGTTTAAAGAACGATCTTGTATAATTTGGTAAAAACAAGAGTGAACAAGTGAAAGTTAATTTTCAATGAATCTAGAAGTCATGCGATGATTTGTATGAGCGTAATAATGTGTTGTTCCAGATAAATATTGACCTGGACAATCCTGGACTGCACTCGATACCTATCTGTTCTGAACACTACGCTGCCGTGGAGCACCTGATGGTGTGCGCCCTGTGCAAGAGACGTCTGGCGCGCAACCACATCCATTACCTGGGTAACGAGTGGAACAATCTGAACACAGCGCTGGAGAAGGAGGGTATACCGGTTACACTCACTGACAAACCAGTCGTATGCAAACTCTGCCGGTACTTCTCTACGCTGCTGTTGAAACCAGCTGGTGAGATTAAGGGAAACCCGGCCAGTTTCTACAAAGAATACAAGAAAAGGTAAATGATTGTGTCATGACCGTATCTATTGGTATAAATAGATTGGTATGATTATAATGAAATATTACTAATTTATTTTCGTTTTTTCATGTGAAGGTTACTGCATTTCCACGACGTTGAAGTTATGGACGACGCGGAAGCAGAAGAACCAATACCCGTGCCGTTAAAGGACAAAGCGGAGAAAGAATTAATGAAAAAGAAGAAGAGTAAACCGTCAAAGAATAGCAGCAGTAAGAACAACAGTGTCACGGAACAGTCATCAGCAGTCAAAATGGACGTACAATTCCCAACGGACACTGACAAAACCGACCAATCTTCATCCCGTGTGCCTTCCAATAGTGAGAACGGTGAATCACGTGAGAGTACACCGTCCGATAGTATGGTGGACATCGAGACGTTGGTACCCAATATGGTGTTAGAGTGTGCCAGCGACACCGAGGAGAGTAATACTAGTAAAAGTGAAGTGCCTCATAAAGCTTTATACAAGAAACTTCAGATCCCCGAATCCGTGCGAGAAGCCGTGGAGATATCAAAGATCTTGAAAATCAGCAACACTAGCCGAAACAATAAGAAACAAAACAACACTAATAATAGTAATGTAGTCGAACGATTAGGCTCGAATCCGTCGATATCTGTACGGCAATTGTTCCCCGGCGAAGAGGATCTACCGTTGCATGCGAGTATCGACTTTAATCATGTGAAAGAACGGACACCAGAGGGTTGGGAGAAGTGCGCATGCGTTATACAGTACGATGTGGACACGAAACATCTGTGGCAGGAACTGCAGAAACCGTATGGTAATCAGAGCAGTTTTCTGCGACACCTGATTCTGCTGGAGAAGTACTTCCGTAATGGTGATCTGACTCTGTCGCCGAACGCGAGTCACCATGCAGTCAACTACAGTGTATCAGTGCAAAATCGACTGCGTGCCTATGATAACATACCCACAAATTCCCTGCCTATGCAACCGTTAACAATGCTGCCCTTCAATCAAATAAAAAAGAGCCAAAGTGGCATCATAACCACCAACAATCCGGTAACAAATATTACCTCAATCATCAATGCAGCCAACTTACCGAAAAACACACCGATACCCATATCCCAGTTGAACCCGAACCTGCTTACTCAGTTGTCCGTTAGACAGAAGCCGCCGAGTGTCCCGCCCGGTCTTATATCATTGCAACCGGGCACTAGTAGGCCGATGGCACCACTCATCAAAATGCCACAGAAATTCAAGTTACCCGTGGGAAAAAATTGGCGGCCAACCTTGATACCGATAACCACCACTACCCAAACAAAGGTAACACCTTCGACTAATACCGGCGCTGATAAACAACGTATAACCGGGTTGGTACAGGTTATATCGGGCGGTAAACCGTATCACATCTCACTGCAAGACTACAATCGTATGTGTCATATGAAGAAAACACATGATATGAAGCAGCAAAAAGGTGGCGATACAGCCAAGCCCAAGGCGGACACAGTAACGGCTTCGGTGTTGAAACCGGTTGTCCCACGCAGACAAAAAGCTGCAACATCAGGAGCGACGGCGACGGCGACAAACAGCAAACCATCAGCAACGTCTAGTCCTCTATCGGTGAAAGATGCATCTGTGGCGGCGTCAGCTGCAGTTGATGCTCCAGCGATTATTGCGGCTGCTAAGGACAAAGGGAAAGAATCTGCGACAACAGAAAGTAATAAAAATAGTCCAACTACAGTTGCCGGCAGTACCGGTAAATCAATTATGATTTTACCGAAAATACCGAAATCACTGACGGTCATACCGCAAACTGTCGCAAGAAAACCGCTCCAAGCATCCAGTCCCACATTGTCGATCACGACCAAACCGTCAACAAGTAAGTCTTGATTGATTTGGACGATTGTTCAAGTGCCTCCATTATTTTTGTATGTTTCTGCTTGATTGAAATGTCAGTGACAAGCCTTCACAGAAATACTAGATAGATAGATAGACAGTTTGATAGGTGCGTATGCCGTAGCTATGTTGGTCTGTTGATTTAGCACACAGTTCAAACGTACCTGTAACTACAGATAATTATCAATAAATACTACATTCATATTTCACTGTGAAGCGTATGCATGTCAACTGTATGAAAAATCACAAAAAAGTTAATCGTTGATAAGAAAAGATTCATATGTGAATATTTTTTTAACATTACAGCTATCTATAGAAAATGTTTTAAAGAAAAAGAAAGTGTACATATGTATATTACATTATTAAATTTATACCTTACTAT
>JAGJTL010000104.1:2130904-2142131 GCA_022063505.1 Calosoma granatense | reverse complement strand
ATATATTGTTTCAATTATACATATATAGTTGTGTATTTTATATACATATATAATTAGTTATAACGTGGCAATAATAATGAATGTTGAGACATTTGTCTGTTATCTAGTTTGGCAAAGGAACGTAATGCAATGTTTCAGTACAAGTGCACACAATATTTTATTCCATTTCTTCGCGGACACATTTATGTAGAGTTGCATGAACACAAACTGAAATTACGAGCAAACATACGTACACACTGCACGATGAGTTTATTTTAGATTAGATATTTGTACTGTCCTTGCAACTCGGCGTATTTCGTATTTAGTGTTCTCATTTAGCTTAGACAGCGCGGTACTTAATTTTCTACGTACATACTTTGTTTGACTTTCGGTAAAACTCCGAAACTATAAACGTATCAATTAGAATCTCACTAACATCTTCCATAATTCCGATCGACATACATTATATATTTGTACAAGCGAATGATTTTGTTGCCAAACTAGTTCTACATTGCAGTAGGGCTCTTCCTGTTCTTTTGTTTTATTTATATATAATTACGTTATAATAATACACTACTACTACTGCTATTATATTATCATACATACACATATAGTAATACTGTATGTTGAATATTCGTATACTTGTGCATACGAATAATAACTATAAACCAGGCGTGAACAACTGAATGTGGCTGGCGGATTAAATTGGACGATTTGAAATTAAATACAAGCCATAGCGTATGGCGTATATCTGTAAATATATTAATGATACATTTTTACACATGTATTTTGCAGGATTAATTTCAAAGTAAAGTGAGTTACAAATAGTGATACGATTGAATTTAACCCGCCGTCTTCCAGTAGTGTACGCCTGTTATAATAAATATTTATTAAAATATCAGTTTGCACACACATACAGAACTGTGCACAGGGTCAAGATTGGCCTTAAAGATTAAAGAATTATCTTATATTTTATATACAATATCTGATGGTTATATCCAGGACATTGCTATTTTTAGAAAACTATTGACATTTCAAAGGATTATATTACTTGTTGATATTGGTTATAAGATGTCTACGCTTTATCCTTAATTATTCCTTTATATCCGAACCCCCCCTCCCCCCAATAACCTCGTCCCGGCATTTATTTCAACATAAATAATGTTTATTGACAGTTGACTATGTCATAGGCTATTTTAATAGACACATTATGGATAAACTATTTTGAAAACAAAATTAAAGTGATTTTTGTTAGATTATATTATTTTCTAAAATATTTTTTGTTACTACACAAATAATCCCCCATTTCCACCACTTCATACCTCCCATCACTAAAATTGATGAAAATAAATGTTATTATGTATGTAAATGCTACGAAATTATATTAGTCCATTTGTATTTTGAGACTGTAAGAGATTTGTGAAAGATAGTAGAAAATCAATTGTTGATTGGTTGGCTGGTGATTTAGATTTTGTTTTAATGAAAACTTATCACTGAATATGTTGTGAATGTTGAAACGATAAGGCTGAGAATTAAGTTTGAATAAATTTGTTATTGCTCTAGAATTTTCATCATACTTTAAGCATTAACATTATGTAGATAACCCAAAGATAATTAGCGTAGAATACGATTTATTTTAATTATTATTGTAATTTGACATTTATTTCAAACTTGTATATATAATACTGTCCTCAATAAATCATTTCATTTTTACATGATATTCAATGAGTATTTAATTTATTGTTCAATTAATTCAAGTGTATAAGCTGGTTTAATTATTGTTTTAAAAATTCCTGCCAAATAATTGAAAATTATGTTGGCAACATTGAATTACATTTGGTTCCGTTGTTTCATTTTTGTATATTGGTGTTGCTCAATTTTCATGTTTGGCAATGTTTAGTTTAAAATGTTGAAAAGTGTTAACAGTTGTTCGTCGTTTATTAATCATATTTGAATTAATTTCGGCTACCTGTGAAATATTGAAAGGTAAGTATAATCACACTATTAAAGTGATAACATTTTATTATGAAAGTGTTATACAATATTGATGTAGTATGTAGTATCACGTAGTATCGTAAGGCTATTGCGTAGTTGTTTGAAGAAAATTCAAGTTACTACGAAATTTAACACGCAATAATAAATTAATATACAAGTTTTCATACATTTGGTACAATTCTACTTTTTTTTATTGGTTCTATATGATGTTTTACGGCATGATCGTTACTTACCGGCTTTTGTTTCTAGGTTAGTTCTTCCAAACCGTTTTACAAGGATTTGATTATATTCCACAATGAATGAGTTAGTTGTGCCTCCGTCACCTAACTGGTACAGCAGTTCCATACTAGCATGTGCACCTGATAATACAGTCATATATGGAGCCAGACAAAGTATTGTTATTATTAAACCAACTCATTCATCTAAAGCAGCCGATATTCAAATGATATACCTTGCACATAATGACAAGTAAGACATTTTTGTTATTACAGCGTTAAGTTTTAGACAGTGTCGCATCTCTTTTTAAGAACTTGACTACATATTAAGTATGATTTTTACTCGATAATAACAAAAGCCAGACTGGGTACACTTTCACTTTTAATCGAGAAGGTCGTGGATAAAGTACAAATGTATATTTTAAAAGAATCTTAAAAATCGATTCGATATTGTTTGTAATTAATGTTAACGCTGCATAATCACTACACGATATATAGAATTAATTTAATAAATATATTTCAGAGTCACAGGTATATCTTTGCATAGCCCCAGCTGGGGTAATCCGGATAAAACAGTTGTTACAGTTGGTGAAGATCGAATCGTGAGGCTATGGAACATAAATACTTGTTCTCTAATAAACTATCATAAGGGACACGAGGTATATCTCATCATTCAAAATAAATTCACTGTCGAGTATTAATATGAAATATTAACAAGTAGACACGCATGTACATACATTGTACTTTATAAAGAATGTTGTGTTGTATTGTAATGCTTGGTATGTTAATAATCAAATATCATTTTAGATAAATTCCGATATACTTGTGGACGTGTCATTATTGAAAGATCGAGTGATAAGTGTTAGTGATTCGGGTTATATTATCATTTGGAGTCTGGCCAGAAATACCCAAGTGGCGTTGCCTGATATATTCGGACAGAAAGTCCGTATCCGGTGTATGTCTTCATGTCCTCATGTAGCATGGCTCACTGCCTTTGGACTATATTCTGGATTAATAGTTATTGCTGATTTGAGAAGTAAGTGTACATTCGTTAAATCAAAGAATCAAAAACTAAAAACAATTGTTTTCCAGAACAAGGCAATATTCTGTATCGATTGCGAGGCAATGACGGAGAGGTTACAAGCCTTTCTTGGTGTCCGGCTACATATAATATTTTTAAAACACCTAAAGGAATCTTGATTGAAAATTCCTTGAAAACAAAATCCGATAAAGGGAAATATGTAGATAAAAAGGACAAAAAGACGAAAGAAGAGATACAAAACACAGACAATAAGGAAAACTACACAAATAATGCAGAAGTGAACGCTAAAATAAGTGATAACTCAGACAGAGAAACAAGTAATGTACATACATATTCAAAAGTAGAAATTGATGCGGATCAAGACGAACTAGAAATTGTACAAACGTTAAATGATACGAAAAATACCGAATATAAACTTGACGATGATGTTGAAAATAAGCTAGAAGAGGTATGTTCCAGTTTTCAAGACGTATTATCAAATGAATCGTTTAAAAATATCACATCGGGAGAAAATCTTGTCGTAGACGATGCACCTGCGGCTACTAATTTAGAATATAAACCAAAACAGAGGAAGGCCAATTTACTAAAGCCGAAAATAGACAAGAAGAATCCTTGGGGCGGTTTACTGTTCAACGATTCTGACGAAGAAGAACAAGTAGAAGACAAGAGTGAACGAACTGTACCTGTTATTGTAGATGATTTCCTTGGAGAATGCTATAATTTACGTAATATTATATTGCGCGAGGAAACTGATAGTTTCAGTGTTAAAGCAGGAAAAACTGAAGAATTAGACGAGAATAATATAAGCCAAGAAGAAAGCTTCGATGACGCAAAGACAATAGAGGAACAGTGTAAGAAAAATGAAGAAAGCAATGTTCCGGAAGAAAAAGAAAATAAACTGATAGAGGAACAAGTGGTGAAAGTAGAATCCACTGATAGTTTCAGTGTTAAAGCAGGAAAAACTGAAGAACTAGACGAGAATAATATAAGCCAAGAAGAAAGCTTCGATGACGCAAAGACAATAGAGGAACAGTGTAAGAAAAATGAAGAAAGCAATGTTCCGGAAGAAAAAGAAAATAAACTGATTGAGGAACAAGTGTTGAAAGTAGAATCCAGTGATGTAATATTACCAGAAATGGAAGACAACATAGAAGAAACTAGTGCAGAACGTACACTGGAAAACCTGACAAAAAAAGAAGATAAAAATGACGTGATTTCTTCAGAAAGTGACTTGAATTCTGTTACTAACAGTTTAAAACAATTAGAACATGAAAATGAAGAAACTTCTGTCGTACATGAAGACGAATTGAAGTTACCTAAAACCGAATATTTACTGGCGTCAGCTTGCAAAGGAGGGTAAGGATTAAACCATATAACAGAAGGAGTTTTGTACATGTTACTTATAATTTTATTAAATAAATATTTGTTTCAGTACCATCTGTATATGGAGAGCAGGCACTGATGGTAGATTACAATTACAACTACATACCGATAACAAGCAGAATAAAAGTCAGCGATCTTACCGGCGTAGTGATAAGAAAATGCGTTGGATATCGTTGTGTTGGGTGAAACCAGATCTGCTTGTTACATCCTCCTATACAAACGAAGTATACTCGTGGGATTTATTACCTGATGTTGATACTAGCAAGTAAGTACATAATATTCTCTAATTATCCTGTGTACATTTCGTACAGGAAACAACATAGTATATTGTCTGTTTATTGTCTTGCAGGAAATTAACCAAGGATAGTGTATACAGAGCTCGACTGATTCACAGTGACCATAGACGCAGTATTTTCACTATTGCTACGCCGTACAAGTTATATTCGTATGAGGAACAGGATGAAGATTGGCGAACTGGTCACACTGATCTCATTGTGTGGACAGTGTCTCAAGATAGATGGGTGTTTTGTACAAGTTTAGGCAAGTACCGGGACTTAATCGCCTCGTATCCGACGATGGGTGGTTACGTGTCACACCTAGCTGTATCACCCGTCGATCCAAACAAGTAAGTCAACGATAAATTGAATGAATGTACCAAGTGACTATACTAGTATTGCTGCACAATGTTTTACTACAGAATTGCGATTGGTGTGGGTGATGCATCTGTCAGGCTACTGGACTTGAGTAAACCACACAAACAGGTGATTGTGATGAACTGTTTGTGGGAAAAAGTTAAAAGCAGAGTATTACAGCTGGACTGGCATCCGGTGAAGGAGAATCTTGTTGCATTCGCTACAGTTGAAGGCAGGGTATGTACATGTATTATATGTAAACATTCATGTAGTACTGAATAATGCATTTATATTCATAAAACTTATGCGAGCTTTCTATAATAATTACCAATTGTAGGTGGGTGAATTTGATACGTGTAACATTACAAAACCGCCCGTGATTTTTTCCAACTATCACCGTAATCAGGTGCACGCGGTACAGTGGGGCCCGCTCCTTAACTCTACTGACGGCATATACGGTCTGTACTCGTCATCTGGCGGGGACCTGATAGTACACGATGCTAGTAAACCAACCACAGGTACTCTGAGATATTCTACTTTGCAGAAATAATTAATTAACTTATTTAACTAGATTATTTCAGGACAGTGTACATGTACACTGTTATCAAGAAGTTTGTACTTTATTTATTTGTTCGTAATTATGTAATTGTAAATTGTTTTCACTGATATTTAAACAATGATCATTGTATATTTCCAGAGCCAAATAAGGTCATAACAGATGAATATAATGTGTCAACGTTTGCGTGGAAGTCAGATTACAGTGTGCTGGCTGTTGGCACCAAAGAGGGCGTGGTCAAGTTATTGACTAAAGATATGACACCGTACTTAATGCTATACATGCAACGTAAAGCGGTACAGTGTATTGTCTGGCATCCGGAATCAACGATTGCAGATTGTGGAGTGTCTCCTTTTGCAAATGACATCGCCGTCGCTACTAACGATTCTACTATATTAGTGTACAGATGTGCTATGCCCGACCAAAAATTTGAAGGTGTGTTGTGAATACAGACTTAAAACGATTGTTACGTTGAATTAATGCAACGTAGCGTTATAATTTGTTTGAATGAAACTTATCAGATTATGAACGTTTCATGTTGTAGGTGACGTGAAATCGAAGGGACTGCTAGTTGCCTCTCTACAAGGACACATGCAGCGCGTTAGAAGTTTGGCTTGGTGTCCGCACATTGGAGGAAGGCTGGTTTCTTGCTCTGAAGATGGTACAGCTATGGTATGTATTAATTTCAAAAATTCACCGAAAAATATTAAAAGAAAATGAATACAATTTATTATGCAGAAAAATACAATGTGACAAGACTTATTACTTATTTGAAAATATTTTCATATCATACAAAGTTTAGTAACAACAATATAATTGGAACAACGTTAATGTGTTACAGGTGTGGGACGTTCCAAGTCAGACACTCTTAGCGAATTTCGCAGGACATTGCAATGATGTAATCATGACCGTACTATGGAGCCCGCTAGATGCTGATTTGATCCTAAGCGGAGGTAAAGATGGCACGCTCCGAATATGGAGAGTAACAAAAAATCCACCCGTACAGGCTGCAAATGGTGAGTTACACAAAATAATAATAATAATAATACTTTATTGTTAGCTCATTGGTCAAAAAAGAACACATAATACATAATAACACAATTAGGTTTTTTATTTTACATTATTTGTACATAATAATAGATTTTTACATTTACTTGTAAATAGCTTTAAATTTTTACATTCTTTAATTTCATCTGGTAACTTATATAAACTTAAACCCCTGTCAAATATAGTATTTTGCGTTAATGTTTTATTTCTTTTATCTAAACAAAAATTATTTTTCCCCTTCTATCATACTTGTGTACATCCTTATTTTGTTTAATTCTGTTTTTTTAATATGTATGTAACAAATTATTCAGAATTTTATATACAAATACCAGGACCTTAAATTCTAAATGTTGCTTCTCTTCAAAACAATTTAAACATTCTAACATGCCCTCAACACTTGCATATTTATTACATTTTGATATTATCCGTAACGCTCTATTTTGTAGTCATTGAAATTTATTAATGTCTGTTGCTCTCATCATATACATTATTGTTGCACAATAGTTAAAATGTAGAAATATTATCTTGTTATAAATTGTCAGTCTTGTGAAAAAGGATAAATTGTATCTGTATGATACCCTGAACATAAATGCAATTTTTTTCACTACTTTTTTCATGACGTAATTTGCATGCTCTTCAAATTTTAGTTGTTTGTCCAATATTATCCCCAAATATTTATAGTTATTAACTAATTCCAGATTATAGTTATTAATTTTAATAGCCAATCTGTGACTGTCATGTACTATTTCCTTATATCTCATACTTTTGCAGAAAAGCATATGTTTCCATTTATCAAAATTTAATTTAAGTCTGTTTGCCCCAAAGTATTCAGTTGAATCAGTATTCAGTGACTCTATTATTTCTTCAAAACCTTCCCCTATTGCATAAATTAATGTGTCGTCAACAAAAAGTTGAATCTCACATTTTTTCATAACATCAACTATATCATTTATGTGGAATATGAACAATATTGGTCCAAGTAGTTTCTAAATATACACTGACACTTTCACCCCATTTAACTTCTTGCATTCTGTCTGTCAAATAACCACTGAACCATTTTAACACTAATCCTCTTATTCCATAATAACTGAGTTTTTTAATTAACAGGGATCTGTCTGTCGTCTCAAATGCTTTTTTCAAATCAAGACGCACCAACGTACTTATCTCTATCTAGAGCAAGTTTCCATTCATTTATTACATGTTGCAAAACCGTTTCACATGAATATCTGTTTCTGAATCCCGATTGGCGTTGACTTAATATTTGATTTTCTTTCAAATGTTTCATTAATTGTTCATATACCACAGTTTCAAGAATTTTTTAACAGCTAGGCAGTATATTAACAGATCTAAATTCACTACTATTCCTTATATTTTCTATTTTAGGCACCGGCACAATACAAGATGTTTTTAGAAATTTTCGAACTTCCCCTTTTTCAAATGATAAGTTAATCCAATTTAGTAATGGATATCCAGTAATGTCAAACGTATTCTCAGTAATTTTATATTTATTTCATCAATACTAAATTTATTCTTTAAACCAAAAACACATCTACGTAGCTCATGGAATTTAATCGGAGTAAAATTCTCCAACATTGTATAACAATTTTGATGTCGAGAAAAATTTGTTTAACCTTATTTGGTAGAACTATTAACAAGAGTTTAAAGTTGATTCTTTTAAAGTGATGCGCTCTAATGGACTCGCAAAATTCTATGTTTGAGTTTTAGCACAATGAATAATTGTAAAATGTGCTTGTAGTAGTTACAATTCATCTAACCATATATGTATTTACATAAAATCTTTTCTTCATAATCATCACCTGCTTATTAAATATAGTTAACGGCTGCTGAATATTATAATTGTATTATAGTTACAGACAAAAAAGAGAAGAAAAAATCACCAAAATCTACGAAAACAGATTCGTCAGAATCAACTGACAGCAGTGCAACAGTAACTGAGAAATGTACAAAAGTCAACCTGTTACCGTGTGTATCGAAAATGCAGAACCTCGAACATGGCTTTCACATGGAAACATTCCGCAAACTATTGCACAAGTTTGACCATCCTGAAGATGCAACAATGCACAGTGACAGTGACACAGATGAGGAGGAGGACGATCAGTTCTTAGACACTGGACTGCCCAATTTCAAGATTGACCCTGTACAAATGTTCGGTACCAAGGATGACATGATGAAAGTGTTGGAATTTGAACGTACGTTTTAATACATTCCAGATTGCATGTATTATTTGGTGACTGATCACATTTTCAAAATAAGTTACACATGTAGATTATAATTAAAGAAAATCATTATACTATTAGTAAAACTAGATTTATATAATTGAACATTTTGGTTTTTACAGAACAAACACATATAGCGAAGAAACGTTGGGATTCTGCACACCATTTGTCATTGTTCAAAGGTGATATTGCCAAATCGATTAGAACAGCGGCCAAGGCAGGCGTTGTGAATCCGTGGATTATTAGTATGGCACCGATGGTCTCCATGAAGTAAGAGTTTAAATGCCCTATTTAATTACATATAAAATAGAATATATCACAGTTAACATGGGAAAACTATATTAACAATAAACTGAACAATAAATTCCATTAAATGCATGCTTAAAGTAAATGGAAATATAGAATGATGGTTCACTTTTTGTACATTGAGAATGGACAGTACTTTTTGATTTAGACTATGGCTGGAACTATGCACGACTTATGCTGAGAAGCTCGCGGATGACGGCCAAGGATTGCTCGCTTGCTCGTACTACCTGGCTGTACACAAAGCGGACCTTGCCATAGAGGTATTGTGCAAAGCCAACATGTACAGAGAAGCACTCGCATTAACCAAATGCCGGTTTCCACAAAACGATAAAATGATATCTGTTGTCCTGGACAGATGGGCCAAATATGCCACGCATATAGGCAATTTCGAAGTAGCGGCTCAGTGGTAAGTAAACTTACTAATACCAAACAATCTTTCTTCTATTATTACATGCCGTGTTCTAAGATAAGCACAATGAATTATTATTATATTGTGAAAGGAATTATTGAAGTATTACAAAATTTCTGGTCGACCAATTTCCATTTATGTATTAATTATTTCTGCGTACTTAATTTGAATGGTGTTATTGTATTTTACTGTTCGGCATGTGTTTATAAACTGTAATATTCGAATATCCTTCCAGCTGTATCAAGCTTGGTAAATTATCTGAAGCAGCACAACTGCTGAATAGACGAACTGATATGGAAACGTTAGAAATGGCTGGAGAACTGGCGAAGAGAAGTAACAATTACGATTTGCTTCATGCAGTAAATCTGAAGCTAGACATACTAAAGGTTGCATCTACTACTACAGCTAAAGCTGAAATGGTCGCTCATAATACGGTCAACATACACGAATCCCGGTATGCTGCATTGTTAGCTCAAATCAAGAAAGAAGAAGCACATAGCAACGGCGATGTGGATAAATCAGACGACACTACTTCCTCTGTGAAAGAAGAAACAGTTTCGGAAGATTGTCAGCAAAGTAGCGACGTTGCCGGCAAAACAGATAACAATACTTCTGTGAAAGAAGAAACAGTGACAGAAGATTGTCAAGAAAGTAGCGACGTTGCCGGCAAAACAGATGACAATACTTTTGTGGAAGAAGAAACAATGACAGAAGATTGTCAAGAAAGTAGCGACGTTGCCGGCAAAACAGATGAAAATATTTCTTCTTTGACAGAAGAAACAGTTTCAGAAGATTGTCAACAAAGCAGCGACGTTGTCGGCAAGTTAGATGACAATACTTGTTCTTTAAACGAAGAAACTGCAGTAGAAGATTTTGAACAAAACAATGACGTTACTGGTAAATCAGATGACAATATTTCTTCTTTAAAGGCAGATACAGTTTCAGAAGTTTTACCTCTGTAATATAATTTTCTTTCATAACTTAAAATGTGCCATTTTTTATTGTTAAGATTAGTTCTAATTTTATAAATACTTACGGAGATTAAGTATTAGTTAAGAGGTTCATCGTTTTCTTGAATATCTATTTTTATTTATTTTCATTATTTTTTGGTAATTAGTTTTGTTCAATATTACATTGAATGACATTACTCGAATATCTTTATTACTTGATTAATTGTTTCTGTGATGTTAATATATGTATTATTACTTAGCTGTTAATGTAGTTGACAATATGTTAATTTTTATACCAGTAGAAACTACATTTGAATAATAAATATATTTTGCATTCAATATAAGTTTTATATTTAATGGTACCATATTCATTTGCTAATCTAAAAAATCTGGTGTGATCACCACACGACTTTGTTATATATACACACACACACGCACACACACACACACACACACACACACACACACATATATAT